>CM065388.1:41722500-41912500 GCA_033060915.1 Euryodendron excelsum | reverse complement strand
GTTGTCATTGTGTGTCTTTTTTAGAGATCTCTTGGGTGCGAGAGACAGAGAAAGGATGCAGATGCATTCCTTTAGGATGGAATTGGAATGGAGAGAAGATCATCTAGTCTGCTGGGATATGCCATCTTGCCCTAGTCAAAGTGTTAGTCTTGCCTGAGTTTATATGACTGTTGAGGAATATTAGCTCTTGTGGGTACATGGCTGTTGGAGATTTCTTAGAGACTTTGAGCCTTAAGGCACACTGCGATCTTAAGAGAGTATGTTCTGCAGCAAAACAGTTGGGATGCTAATAGTTGCACTATGAAGAATTGTCACTGTCCTGGGAAGTCTCTTATGCTATTTCTTTCTGAGTTTTTAAGTATGTTAGATGCGTTATAGGCAATGGGCAGCATAATTTCGTTGGGGTGGATGATTGGTTAGTTAAAGGCAGATACTTGTGTAGTTGTGTGACACCATCATCTGTGCAATTTCAAAACATTTTATTGTTACGATAAGAAATCAACGTCATACCATGCAATCTGCCAATTGCATTGATACCTAAACAAGAATAATTTCCCATTCAGTTCCTTGAAGAAGAAAAACATAAACACACTTGAGATCATTAGGGTTTGGTGTTGTTAAATTTGGATTTGGTCTGATGTTGCCATTAGTGACTCTTAGAAGTTATTTCAGAGAGAGAGAGAGAGAGAGAGAGAGACGAGGGAGTTGTTTTGTTGGGGTGTTTTTGGGGGGAGGAATGTGAGTGGTGAGGTTTGTTGCATCATTATCTAACTACTATCTAAATCTAAAATGTCTTCATTTGTTTTTTTTTCTAATTTAACGCGCATGAGATTTTTTTTTTGGGAAACTTTTTAAGGACTGAATACTTGTTTTTTAGTCTTCTCATATAAATTTCTGTCTTGCAGGCATATGCTGCTGCTGGCACTTTGAATCAAAATTATGCAAATATTCTATTGATGCTTCTGCGCCTTCGCCAGGCTTGTGACCATCCGCTACTTGTCAAAGGATTCAGTTCTGACCCTGTTGGAAGTGACTCATTGGAGATGGGAAAGAGACTTCCTAGGGATATGCTGATCAATTTATTGAATCTGTTGGAAACTTCCTTGGCCATCTGTCGTTTATGCAGTGTGAGTTTTTGTTGACCTCATACTTTTCTTGTCTAGGGCTCTAACATGGTAGTAACTTTCCCTCCTACTGCTTGTAACAACTTGTTGAGCTGTTTTCTGCTTCCACTAGTGTGTATGATCGCAATTGGTTACTATTACTATGATTTAATGAGTTCGTTGGCAGGTGTTGAGCTGCTTATATCCAAGAGATATATGAATAATTTGAATTTTTGTTGGTAGTTTTAAGTGTTTGGAATTGGAATGTTCGTGACGATTCCAAATTCTGATGATATCTAACAAAAGAAAAGCAAACTTTGAGCAAAACTGTTCTTAGAAGCATGTCATGCAGGGTACTTGCATGACACATGTAGGTGTGACTATCTGCTAAAGCATTTATGGAGTTTTAAAGTATGATGCTTCTAAATTTAAGTGGCAAGCTTACCTTCTGTGCTTGGGTTGAATTATACAACAGTGAATAACATGACTGGTAGTAGTTTTTCTGTGTGATATGAACCTGGTTTGCATAGCAATCTTCAGAGTGAGAGTGCTTATGAATGATTGACAGTGTCAGAGAGATACATCAAAATACAGTTCATGTAGAAGTCTTCAGAAATTTTAATCTGGTTTCATTGCCTTTTAGGCTACTTTCTTGGAGCCAACCTTCTGCTGGGGTTCTTGCAAAGCAGTTCTATATGATCTCCATGAAATGATGGTTGTTTTGCCCATTGGTAGTGTGAATATTTGGAATTTGAAAAAGAACCTTTAATGAGTTTTGCTTAGGAGCTTTGGCCAATTGTGGGGAAGATTAGTACTCCTAACTAATGTAGTTGGTGTTCTTTCTCATGGTGCCATTTGAAAATCACTTCGGCCGTGATCTTGATTTTTCCATATCTACTGTCATGAAATTAATGAAAAAGTGAAATACCCTTATACATTTAACTGCTGCTTCAATATTATTGGGCAAGTGCTATACCATGTTCTTACAGGGAGACAACTATCACAGAGCGCTGCGAGTAGTTTGGTTACTGGTTAATTGTCTTATATTACACCCTTGTGTATCTTCTTTTTGAAAATAGAAATTTTCTTTTCTTTTCCTTCGGCTTGAGAGATTCTTATTTGATGATCATATTTGTGGTTTGTTCTCTGTTAATTTTTAGTGCTTGGATTTTTACTTCATATTTTTTTGTCAAATAAAAAAGTGTTTTGCTCTCTGTTTTTTGGACAGGATCCACCTGAAGATGCTGTCGTTACCATGTGTGGACATGTCTTTTGCTATCAGTGTGTATCAGAATATTTGACTGGAGATGAAAACATGTGTCCTGCACCTGAATGCAAGGAACAACTTGGTGCTGATGTTGTATTTTCCAAAGCTACCTTAAGGAGTTGTATCTCTGAGGATTCTGATAATAATTCCTTGTCTTCATCCGAGTTTCCAGAGAAATCTATAGTACTGAAGAATGAGTATAGTTCTTCTAAAATCAGAGCTGTTCTTGAGATTCTTCAATCACATTGTAAATCAAAGAGTCCAACTTCAGAATCACATAATTTGGTGCAATGCAATGGAGATTCTTTGTATTCAGGAAAGGCATACTCAGAGAGTTCCCATTCTGGTGTTAGGGCTGCAACAGTATCCTCGGACTCAGAAACTGAAGGACCGATAAAAACCATTGTTTTCTCTCAGTGGACAAGCATGTTGGACTTGGTTGAAATTTCGTTAAACCAGTCTTGTATACAATACAGGAGGCTTGACGGGACAATGACTCTGGTTTCAAGAGACAGGGCTGTGAAGGAATTTAACACTGATCCCGAGGTTCCCCTCTATCTTATAGAAGTGTTAAAAAGAATTGCCAATAGCTTTGGAGTGTGTATGCTTTCTTTGAAATGGATATCTGGAAATTACTGTTCTAGTTTGATGTTTGTGGACTCAAAGCAAGAAATGTGCCTCAAACTCCTATAGTATTGGAAGCATAGTTGTCTACTTGTGTAGTTTCTTATCTCTCTCCCCTGATTTGTTTATCCCCTAGTTTGTTGTATCTTGTTTTGTATGATACTTTTGAGATTGTTGGAACTGGATAAAAACCAACTAATAAATCTTCTATCACAACATTCTTAAGTCTTTATATTATGCAGAAATTTGTTTTAGGACGTAAAAATTGATTGCAAGTTTTGTCCAGAAATTTCAAATATTGTGAAAGAATCATGAATTACACCAGAGCTTTGAAGTATAATGCACAAATCATAACGAAACCCAAAAGACTTATTCAATTCCAAAAGGTCTTCGGGAATCTTTGGAAGAGTTCTTGTTGAGAAATAGATAAATATATAATGAACTTGAAATTTGTCAAGTCATTTGCACAGTTGACGGGTTGACTGTGTTTGATATCGTACTGTAAGCTAATCTCTTATCAACAAGGGGGGGAGGAGATCTTACTATAAGCTACTTTATCTATATTGAGCAATACATGTAGTTTTAAATGATATGCTTCTTATAGTATCCTATGATTCTTGTATCGTGTTGTGCATCCTATCATTTTCACTACTATGTATGGGAATGGGATCCTAGTTGCTATCAGCAAAGTTTCTGTGGCAGAACTATGTTCGTGGTTCATCTGGAACTATGCTATTACTAATTGGTGGAATAGATCATTTAGCTTAGCTTCTGTCGCTTAATGCCCTAATGTGGTTTTCTACCAACCTATAAGTAAAATTGAAATGCATTGCAGGTTACTGTTATGCTGATGTCACTAAAAGCAGGAAACCTTGGTCTAAACATGGTTGCGGCTTGTCATGTCATCCTTCTGGATCTTTGGTGGAATCCAACTACTGAAGATCAGGCCATTGACCGAGCACATAGAATTGGACAGACTCGTCCTGTTACTGTATCACGGATGACTATTAAAGATACTGTTGAAGATCGGATTTTAGCTCTCCAGGTATATCTTTTGACCCTTCTAAATTTCTGGCTGAAGTGGATGTTTAAATTGTTTTAATCTGTGAAGGATTAGTATTTCTTCTGCTTGTTTAGTGATAATAACCATATCCTCTTTATTAGAGAATCCCCCCTTCATTTAAAAATTTTTTTATTCACCTGAACTATCCCATTTATGGCCTTCTTATGTGAAGTAAGTCTGATAGTAGACATTAGTGAAATTGATGTCCTAAAGATGCCCGCAAGAGACTATTTTTGCTGTTTTGGACCATTTTTTAGACAAAGAAGATTGAACAATAAACTGCTTATAGATTTGGAGTGAGATGGCCGAGTGAAATGCTTACGTCCATACATGATCAATTTTGTGGGAGGAGTGACTATGATTTACAATTAAAGGAATTTTTTAAGCGTCTTGATTATAATATTACATCGCATTATGGTACATAATGTGTAGTAGTCATGACAAGAGTTGTCCACAAGAGCTTTCATTTGACCAAAGATGATAAAATAGATGACTAGCCAAATGAGGACAAATTGAATAAGTGATGAAAGTATTTTTTTGACCAATTGGAGGTAACACCAATTCATGGCAAGATTGGAGAAATTCTACTAAGTTGGTTTTGCCATATTCTATGAAGGCCAATGCTAGAATTTGTGGATCCTAGTGTGAGAGATTTGGGCCTTCCATTGTAGTACAAACAATGAAACAACATTAGTGTATGATCTCTTCATCTCATTTATTCTCCTCACGCCTTTCAGTTCCTGTTTTCGGGAGATTAAAGGGTAGTTATCATGAATTCATGGTAGTGTGCCAATGATCAGTGGCAGATCCAAAATTCTTCTCGGGGGCTAGAGCAAAATCATAGTACTTACCAAATGTTGATTTTTATGATAAAAAAATCTACGATTGCATATCGTAGTAGTTTACTGCATTACCATTGATTGCAACAACTAGTTAAAAAATGTAAAATGTAAGATTAATTGAATGTCTATTGTTATCAGAACTGGAGCGGATCAGCTGAACCGTAGGATCCAGTGGTTCCATTCAATGAATTGGATCATTTAACTGATGAACTAGTCTAATGTTACATTAAATGTTTAAATTTTTGAAGACTGGAGGCACTAAATGGTAAATTTGGTTTAAAGCAGGGTTATTAAAACCATTTCATACGGGCTGGTACTGACTGGTACATACCATTTTAGCATAAATCCGGCATAAATGTGTTTGAGTGCTGTTCTGGTTAGTTTCCCGGACTGTACCGGTAATTTCCAGCATTTTCTGGCCATTTCGTGCATTCCACCATCCCAGACTGTACCATTGCACACTTTTTTGCACATTGCTGTTTCATGCAAGCTCTGCTTTCACTTCATTTTGGTACTTCTTCAGGCTAACATTTATTGCTGTCAGCCCTCTCCAGCCTGCTTTCTCATTTACAAACTACCACATGGCATACAAAGCATTTACTACCCATTTCTCTCTCTCTCTCTCTCTCTTTGTCCCCATATATTCACATTTTTTGCCCCCCCTCTCTCCCCATATATGTATATGTCCTCTCTCCCCATATATTATATCTAAATTATTAAAATTATTTTAAAAATAAACATCTTTGGTTGTATAAGAGTATTAATTATTGAATTATTTCCTATTAAAACAAAATATTATTGGTCATGTACATTTATGTTAAAATTGTTTGGCATTGAACTATACGTTATATAGATAATGTCAGTACATCATAGAATAGAAATGAATATTTATTTTTATATTAATAGTATTTTTAACGATAAATCAGAAATGGTATACCGAAACGCACCTGTACCGATATATACTGTACAAATGACAAAAATGGGATTCTAACCGATACGGAATTGGCAATTATGGTTTAAAGGTGTTTGACGGTTTAAATATTTGAGCCTAAGGACGCTTGTGCTCAAGTACTTGAAGTAGTATTAGTGGCACCAAACTACTACTACATATCATTTTTTGTGTCTATTTTTTATATAATAAATAAGGAATCTAACTTTGTGAGTGAATACAAACTCTATAGTACTAATTGAACCGGTAAAACAACGAACTAGTGCCTTCACCGATTCAATATCTGGTTCGGTTCTGATAACTATGGTGATATCTATTACTTTGCAAGCAATTCAATTAATGATTAATTCTTTTTGTATCAAAGATAAAAAAAAATAAAGAGAAGAATATGACAAAATCCTATTAGTTATTTTAGATATTAACTTTTGAATAATATTAAACTTTTATGTATCAAATAATTTGTAGAGACATCTACAGTAATTTAATGTATATTGAAAATAGATCAAAGTTAACTGGTACATAATACCCGGCTTGATTAATGACAAATTTTATGTTTTGTCATTCAAATTATTTGGTTGAATATTAATGTCATACACTATTTGTCACAACTTAATTGCATGCTTCTGATTGGTATGTTGTTTGGAGAAATTAAAAAGAAGAAAATCTAGGGGAGTCAATCTTGCCATGTAAATGCGGTGATACAAAATTGGTCAAAAAAAAGAAAAGGTAATATGTGGCATTATGGGTTGCAATTTAAGATCCTCAACCCTCAGCATCATATGAGATCACCCTACTTGTACTAGGAGGTAAGAGTCCATTATTTGTGTGAAGTGACTTTGCAATTGGTGAATTCCCTAATTGAAAGGACAAAGATGATTTTAGTAAAGGTGTTAGAAGGTTAAAATGAAATACTCATAGAATGTGGGTTATGTTGGTTAGGAAATTCATCATGGTGGCTAACAGAGGATATGGCCCTAGATGTAGAGAACGTTTTGTGTAGGCAAAACCAAGTAGTTAGGATTAAGGCTTTGTTAGATTGAGTTGGATGTCATCTATGTTTAGTCATGATATAAATTATAGAAAGTATAATAATTCTATTGCGTGCGCACCTCTTTCCTGATGTCACTTCAGTTACTCCAGTCATAGAACTAAATTGCGGTCGCAGACTAAGACGAGACGCGGTCGTGGTGTAATGGATGCGGATATCATGGATGTTACTTAATGGGACACGGTTGTCACGATCATGAAATTTTTTTTAATTAACAGATTTCAATAAAATTCATTGTTACTCATGTTTTTGACACTCAAATAATTCACACTACTATTTTATATGATCTTGAATGAATTAAACAATATGAAATTATAATATAATATATATTACATTTATTATAGTATAAGGCTTTTTTTTTTTTACACTATTTTAGTTGCATATAATATAACACTAACATGTTATTGTTAATTGTGTATTATTTAAGAATGGTTTTTTTAACTCATGTTACGAGTCTGGGTCGCCATGGTTATTTTTGGGTCAAGACTTAAAAGGGGATTTCACTGTTTCGAAGTCTTAAAAATAAGATATGTTTTGTATGAGAGACCATAAAAGCCTCAAGCTCAAGTGTGAGAGAGAGGTGAGAGTTTACCGATCTGAAGCAGATGGCCAATAAAAACCAGATCAAACATTGTCAATTACATGCTGGCTGATGACTGATTTTTTCTCCAGCAACAAGCTACCTAGTTCTTCCCTCTCTTTCTCTCACCTTTTGTCTGATTTTCTGTTTGAGACTTCTCATTAGAGAGCGCAATGGCTGTTACATAGCCATTTGGGATGCATTACAGCAACATACCGGCTGTTACCGGCGTGATTCAAATTCTGAGGTTACAAAAGGGTTGTAACGGTCTTGCAAGGGAGGTGTCTACAGCAGTACTAGAGTCATAGAACTAAAAATTGTGATGCAAGGGCCGTTACGTAACGGTAATGACGAATTCTGATGAAGGTTGATATATTGCTGTGAAGGCTTTGAAACTCCAAGAAACCAATTGAATTAGCCTTTATTAGGGTTTGTGCATGAGTCCAGAGATTTACTTTACATTTCCTGCCCTGATATTACAAGAGATACTCTATAAGCTGCGGTAAACCAATTTGTTAGCGTGCGCACAAAATTTTATAATTTGCTAAGGGACCTTCTGTGAAGTGCTTTTATTCATGTGTGAATGACCCTCATAGGAATGGCAACAGGGAAGTGTTGGGTTGGGGGACCCTACCCCATCCCCGCCCCGCAATGGTACCCCCTCCCCCCAAACCTGCCCGTCCCTGCTTCCTTTATTTTAGTGATTTTTTCAATCACATCATGGTCAAAAGAATGGATAAAATCACAAAATAAGAAAAAAATCACAATAATCTTATTTTAATAAAATATATATATAAATATAAACGGGGCGGGTTTTTGCATCTTATTTTCAAACCTGCCCGCCCCGCCCCAATTAGTATCACCCCATACCCTACCAATAGGGGCTGGGCGGGGCCGTGACCTAAGATACGGGTTATTTTGCCATCCCTAGACCCTCATTAACCTTTGGTTGTTATCTGTAAATAACTGAGTGCCAATGCTTTCTAAGTGCAAGGGTTGATAGTTTTTTAGAAGAGGGCACATGCACTCAGGCTGTCATGCAGATACAAAGATGAAACATCTATTGTATGATGCTGAAGTCATATCTATTGTATGATGCTCAAGTCTTTAATGTTTTCTGACATGGTTGGTTGCAGGAAGAAAAGAGGAAGATGGTGGCGTCTGCTTTTGGTGAAGATCAAAGTGGGGGCGCTGCAACTCGCTTAACTGTGGAAGATCTCAAATACCTTTTTATGGTGTAAAATGCAGTGCGCTTCAATCATTGGCATTTGGTTAAGCTAAAACCTAACTAGGGCTTCACTCAGCTCATTTGGTGTGGAGAGGACGTCCAAAAGGAGGAGTTGGAAGTGAATCCTGGAAAGCTAAGAGAGCTGAGCTTTTGAGTGCACAATGCTTATGAATGCAATGGGTCTAAGGAGGACTGTGTTAGTGAGTATTTGTGGCCTTAGCTAGGGAAGGCATTTTTGTATCCATCAGGTGCAGAGATTGTGAAAAGCCATGATCGCCTGTAAATATTCTTAATTTAATATATTATTGTGTACTAAACATTTCAGCATGTGCAGCTGAGACCACCACCACCGCTGCTCTGGCTTTATGTGTTTTTAGATCGAAGCCAGTGACGAGACAAATTTGCATATCCTAGTTATAAGATTATCTTGGAACTGAACGGAGTTCATAATGCAAATTCAATGCTGCAATCTTCTCCGGAACTCACAGTTTCATACAGCGCGGCACATTTTGCTGCTCAAAACCCTTTACAGCTCATCGAAACTGATGGAAGGAGATGCCCACTCACTATTTGCCCAATGGTAGGTTCTGTTGTCTCATCGGATTGGATCATTAACCCATCCCCCCCTATTGAACTTCCAACTGTAGGTGGGGTTGGCGCCTCATTATTGGTATAAGTAGGGAGTGACTTGTTTGTTAGCAACCAAAAAAAAAATTAAGTGTTTCAAAACTGACCCCTAATAGTTCGCATTTTCTTGCTTGCTTTCCTACTGAACGTGTTCATAGTTGATAAGATCTAATCTTAACAAGAAAGTTGTGAGGAGAAATATTCCAAAATGACATAGGGATTGTAGTGTTGTAATTAAGAGATATCTTATGGGTAATTTATTTTAAAATGAAACGTTACTATTCAACTCCATTTTGTATAATTTTTTTGTCGGCGTAACCTCACTCATTTATCTTGTCTTAATAGTTTTTGTTTGCTCAAAAAGTGTCCTCATCTATTTATTTTTGGAGGCCAACGTTGATATTATTTTACATCAATGATTTTAGTCAAATGCTGGTACATGTTAATCGTGATTCGTTTCTAGTTGCACAAAATAATTTTTTTTTTTTGAAGGAAGCTAGCTTATTTCTGTAGGGGGATGGGGGATGGGCGTTGCAAAGGAGCAGTGGAGCATGACAAGAGCCACCACCGTTGTGGAGAATAAATCGCCATAAGGGTCTGTGCACTCCTAAAGAGGAAGTAGGCTATCGCCATTGGGCTATCCTAGTGGGTTCTATGAAGTGTTGAAAAGTATAAGACATAATTTTTAACTCTTATGTTTGCGTTTAGAATTTGTCAAGAGAAAGAAAACTTGAAGGAATGAAATTATTTGTACACATTTTTTTTATAGGGGTTGCTCAAAAAAAAGTTCATTAACTGGAGAGAGAGAGAGAGAGAGAGAGAGTTCTATTCTATGCTTGAAATACTTTTTCGTTGGAACAATGTTGTTATTTGTGTGTAGAAGCTACATAAACTGCGTTCAATCAATTGTAGCAATGAACTGTCATGATCACGTGCGTGAAGCAATATATACATATATATTATAATGGTGACACGCACTCTATGTGTGTGTTATGTTACATCTAATTATTCTTTTTACCACTAATTTAGTAGTAAGTAGTTACAAAATTTGAAAAAACAATTTGGTTGTGAATTTTACATAATTACTCTTGTATGTGCTGAATGTAAATTAGGCAAACTTCCTGTTATGGGTTAGTTTTATCAAAACAAAAAAAAAAAAAAAAAAAAAAGCCTCACCAAAATAGAGACTTCATAAAAAAAAGTTTTGTTTATAATAGTAAGTGTAGATATAGATAAATGTATATTCTGCTGCTTCTAATCTTTTTCCCGACTATTTATCGGTATGTAAAAGTTTGTACAACACAAATAAATAGAGCTTAAACCGAGACTTACTGGCTGTTCAATTGAATGGGATGGATGGTATTATTGGTTCTCAGCATATAAAACCAATAGATATCAGAGTTCATTAGTAGTTTAACTAGTCAGTGGTTTGGTTTCTAACATGGATGGTCAAGAAAATGTCGCCACTATCACATTATTATGGTGTGAGTTTTAGTACAAATTTTTTGTAATAATTGCATTTTTTTACTTCGTAACTAAAAGCCAGTGGTTTTTTTTTCTTTTAGGTGAAAAGCTCTCATACACAGACACTTCATTTTGAATGAAAAATTTACATTAATTATCTGTTTATATAGCTACATATTGAAATCATTGTTTTTGGGTTTTGCTACACTTTATTAAGGGATTTGAGATTATTGAGATTGACTTCAAAGTATTGAGACCAGACCATGCATAGGTTAGCTTTAATGGTGAGCTCAACGGGCGTATGAGACACATCTTGAAAAGGAGGACTACATCTACATGATGCAACATTGAGTAGTCTGAAGAGCGCTTTTTTTTTTTTTTTTTTGGAATTAATTAAGCAGTGTTTGGGCAAAATGCAGGAAAAGGTTTAGCCATAGCCCAGACAGACTCCAAAAGAAAATGTTAGCATATCCCAAATGATGCGTTCCATCGTTTCTCTGTACATTTGCTTTTAGGTATTGATTCCCTTTCATTTCACTAATTTCTTGTTGGGGGGCAGGCAATTTGCTTGACTTTATTGGGCCTCTAAAGCTCTTACCCAAAGCCCCTACGACTATGACTATTATGAATATGAGAGAGAGAGAGAGAGGCTTAATTAATTGGATTGAATATATGTATATATATATAAATGATTAATTACCAGATGAAAATGTATTCCTTTTCTCCATTAATTAGTTGATGATCACATATACACAGGAAAGGGATTACCTTACCTACAAAAGTAATCTTTACTTCAGTGGACATATATAGCAATAGTAATCCTACACTAATTTCTTTCGAAAGAAGGCAAAAAGTAGATAATGCCTTTGCAAAAAAGTCATTGCTTGAACGAATTTCCAACTTCGGCTGGCTGCAACAAAAGGTAGACCATAACCTCTAGTCATGGCTTCACATGTCCACCCAGGTGGTGGGGGCTCCCCTCCCCCTTCCCCTCATGATTTTCATTATATGAGCAGAGAGAGAGAGAGAGAGGAATCTCTCAATTACTGAAATTGAAGAAGAAAGGTCTTTTGTGGGCAATGTTCATGTTGCGTCAGGGTCATATCCACTCACCAGTACTAGAGACTTTGAATTATTTTCTACTGTATCTTGGGTAAAAGGATTCTCTTGGATCCTCTCTCTCTCTCTCTCTCTCTCTCTCTCTCTCTCTCTCTCTCTCTCTCATGTTACTTAAAGGAGGGTGCTCTAATACCCAAGTAAATGACCTTTTTGCTGGTTTCTTTTGACTATCTTATGCTTTCCCTTGTGAATGTTTTGACTCTTACTTATCCTTAATTAATTGCTTTGTTTAAACTTAGCTACATGCAAATTGCATATATATATGCTCTCTCTCTCTCTCTCTCTCTCTCTGAGTGTGTCATCTGTGTTTGTAGGCACAGCAATCCAAACCCAAACTGATCATAGATAGTTGATTGATAAAATATTGTCATTACATACCTTACTAACTCCTCGGCACGAGGAGACTAATACAACTCTGGTCCAATCGTACTCACTGGAAGTACTAGGACAATCGCTGGATGACATTAACACATAGTAAATCATTCACAAACCAGTACGTAGTAACACAAAATAATATATATATATAGTACTATAAGTGAGACTAGAGCTAGCAAAATTAACTATACATTTGAATTTAGCAGACGTTGGGTCCGAATCCCACAAAACCATTTGCTCCATCAAAAGAAATTTGGATTCCCTCTTGCTGGATGTTCCCTATGATGGAAAGTCCTGAACCAGATGGAGCAAATGCAAAACAGAAGGTTCCCATTCCATCTACTGGAATCAAGAAGTTGCTGGCAGGAAGTGTTAGGATTGGCCCACCCGAGAAGTAAAATGAGACGGTTGGTACCCGAACCGACACAAACCCATTCAGATCATAGCATGTGTCGAATATGGACACTCCTGAGGACCGAGGAAGGCTGGCGGTTTGAGTGATAAAGGCATCACGGAAAGCCACATAAGCCGCCGTGGGAAGCCTGGTCACGGCTGTCCCAGTGTCCATAACTACCCCTCCATCGCCTAATTCGGTTAGCCGGAAAACATCTTCGGGTATGGGGACCCGCATACCTCCGACCCCAACACCCGCAAGCCCAATATAGTAGAAGCTCGGGGCCCGTGGGTTGCGAAGCAGGGGTATCCACGCCGCACCCATGGGCAGTGCTTCGCGCCCGAACTCCAATGACCCGGTGGACTCGGTGCCCCGACTTACTAGGCAGTAACTGAATGCACCACCGGTCTGGCCACCAAGCTGACCCACAAACGACATGGAGCCCCCTCCGAGGCCCAGCAATCCAGCAGCTCCAATAAACATGCCCCGGTTCCTGTGGCCACAGCCAATGGCCACGTTCTTCACGGTGGTGCCCCCGAATGTGAGAGTTTCAAGAGCGAGGGTCCCCTTGGTGTAAGACCCGTCCCCATACAAGACCTGGTACCTGCACCGACCGGCATGGCAGCCGGCGTTCTCAAGGCGGTTGCAGACGGAGGAGGAGCAAGAAACCCCGGCAAAGGAAGCGGAGGTAGCCGGGTCGAAAACAGGATCGGACTGGCGGTAACACTGGTTACAAGGTTGGCACTGAACCCAAACGATGTCACTTCCGGAATCAATAACCACGTATTGCTTCCTGGGAGGGCTCCCAACACCAATCCTAACAAAGTATTCTCCGCTCCCTTGGTCCATCCCCGAAACCACATCCGACCCAAAATCTGCCACCTCATTACTACTAGTAGTAGTAGCTCCGCCACCGCCACTAGTCAGCCGGCGAATGAGGCCAGCAACTCTTGTAACATCCCTTTTTATGCGCATGTTGAAACGGTGATGATAGTCGTCGTCGTCGTCGGTGTCGGTGGAAGAAGCAGAAGCAGCAGCAGCACCACCACCAAGTGATAGTTTATCCCTGTGAAGTAGCTTCAGCTTCCAGTTCCCCTTCCCCTCAACATCACTACTTTTTGTATTGTCCATGTTTTCAGAGAGTTCATGATCATATTCTTCATTTGGTTTAGCCGGGGGCTGGACTACTTTGGTCCCCGCAATAATTTCTTTCACGTTCAGATGTTGGAAGTCGGGGTATGATGACGTGGCATGGCCTGCCGAGGCAGTGGCAGCAGCAGTCGTCTTGGTAGTAAAGAGGTGTAGTAGCACCACCACCGCCGCAACTAGAGCTTGTAAGGAGGAGGCCACTGCCATTTTTCTTTCTTTTTTCTTTTGGGTTTATAGTTTTGGTGAGTGTTTTTCAAGGACTGAGATGGTGTTTTGGGTTGTTTGGGTGCGGGAGGTGGTGTAGGGGGATTTATTTGCTTTGGGTTTTGGGATGGGAAGAGGGAAAAGGGGGTAGATGAGAGAGAGAGAGAGAGAGAGAGAGAGAGGGGGGAATGATTGGAGTTGATGGGGTTTATGTGTTTCTTTGTTGGTTTTGTTTTTATGTGTTTGCTTTCTTATGGGTTTCGTTGAGAGGGTTTGTGCTTTTGTTTCAATTCGATACCCCGTGTTTCTCTTGCTTTTATTAAATGGTCTCTCTGTTTCTGGGGGTAGTAATGATATGGCGACCACAGATTATGTGTATGGAACTGTAGTTGGATGGAGTCTGGAGACACTACCACAGAATGTCACAATATAAAATAATAATAATAATAATAATAATAATAATAAAAGTAAAAAAAAAGAATAAATAGAAAAAATAAAAACCATAGAATGAAAGATGCATGGTTGGATTCATGCACGCGTTATATGTTGGACCGCATGCCCGGAGGTTGATTTATTAAAGTTTTACAAACTATGTTCATTTCATATATCATATGTAAATTGAGTATCCTAATTGATGTGTGTTAAAGACTAGAGAGTGTTGTCCCTCGGGTTGTCTTGTTAGACTAATAGAATGAGAATATCAATTATTTTCGAACAACTTAAACGCATTACGACTAATTTCAAAACTCGTGTAATGACTAATTTCGAGACTTGTGTAATGTCATGTCATACAAAAATTGAGTAATTATGAGATCAAAAAATCTATTGGATCAGCATTTGTTTGTCTTAACTAATCAAAGAGTATGTGCGCCAGCTTTGTGGGTCTCTGCTTCCGTAGTAAAGACAAAGGCTTCCTCTCTCTATATCTTATTAGCTCCTTCAGTGGAGGTTCAATATATAAATATAGAAATATATATATATATATATATATGTATAACGTATGCATATGGTAGGCGTATTATATTAATGCACTCCACGATATACTGATCTCTAGCATTAGCTAGCCTTTCCAAACTTAACCTAGAAAAGCTTTTCAATTATGTTAATATTAACAAGGACTACCTTCTACCTATATATAATATATGAGATGCAAACAAAAGTAATCTTCTTTTCTTTCTTTTAATACGAGCTCAAAGATACCATCTTTTTACCCTAAAGAACAGAGTAGTTAATTCCTCTGCAGCTTTTTTATTACAAAGTGCATTACCTTGTTTATTCAAAGCCAATGTCTGAGTACGTGTACTCACATACATATGCATGTGTTCTTTTCATTATAGAGATTTTAGAAACTATACATACATAATAGCTCCATGAAAAGTAAACAAAATGGAATTATTCTATTGCAATTATGCCCCTTGGTTTTAGGACCGCATTGCTATGGGGCAAACAAATTGAATTTCGAAAGGTTTTTAAAAGGGTACACTACCTTGAAAGTGAAATGAATGGATGAGAGCTGTTTAAGAAATGTAATGTCCCATTTATAATTACAAGTTTATTTAGAGATGACAATTTAACTCAAAAAAGGCATTTCTGGCCTACCTCTCTTCTAATAGGAAGAATCTAGCGGTTTAATAAGTAGTTAAACGCGGGTCATCAAAAAAATAATAAAATTCGAATTGGATTTGGGTTTTGGTGACCTTCACCCGAACTTAACCCAACCCAACCCAACACATTTATGTACCAAAATTACTAGAATATACCAAACGTTCTCACTCTGGTTGTTAGAGAACCTTAAATGGATAGATTATATTTTTCTTGGTTGCCTTTTTGGTAATATTACAAGAGGAAGTGTTGATTGGACCATTGCACTTGGAAGGCTATGGAAGCAATGAAATGTCACTTCCTCTAGCATGTCTTGCAGATTTGTGATAGTGCTTTTAGCCTTGGGTTGCCATTTCATTTTTTTTTTTTTTTCGCATCTAATTAACAATTTGGGTGTAAGTGGATATTTAGTTAGGTTAGGGTTAGTGTCTTGGTTTATCCTCTCTTTGACAGTTTGTTTGTCATTGAGGCTATGTCGAGCTCATTTTGTAATGTCTTTTTTTTTTGGGGGGTATAGAAATACCCTACTCTAATTATATAGACTAACTATTATTTTTTAAATAATTTGTAAGATTTAGAAAACATTGTCTATATGCTAAATATAAAAAATATATGAATTACCCAATCCGATTTGAACATAAATAGAAACGAAATGAGAGAGTTCAACCTGTAGCATATATGAGAGGAGGTGGGGGAGGTTTTTGCATTAGGATTGGGTTAGATTTCGAAAAAACACAAATTAATAAAGGAGACGAAAATACTTCAAAATATGGATGAGTTTGAAATTTTCCTGCCTCTTTGTTGAATAATATAACTCAAGTAACTACATGATATGACATTTTAAAAAAAAATAAAAAAACTACAAATGATCCTAACTTTTTATCATGTGAAATTTTCTCACACGCAAAATCCGTAAATTGTTGGGTCCCAATTCTAGGAGACCACTTATCACTTTAAAAATGTCCTAAACTCTCTCTCTCTCTCTCCAATTAATTTTGACTCAAACTAACCTGACATTCTCATTTGATTGGGACCGACTCATGAGATAATATTGTAGTAGTAATGAAGAGCCGTTGGATCTATCGTGATGTAATTATCAATCACGTGTAACACTTGTATGTATGGTCCAGAGACATATGCATATATATGTCGATAGGCCATTTTTGCGTGAACTGAGCAACTTCCACTAATGGGTTTTAGCAGTGGGAGCTAGCTAGCTTTTTGCAGGCGTGCATGCATGATATCTATATATATATATATATGGTACAGAAGATAAAACACATTACTATCATATATATATGCCTTCTAGCTCCAACATGCATATATATAATCATGGCACAACATGGATGGACTCATCCCCCAACCCCACATGCTTTTGAATGACACAATCATGGCCGTCCACTCAAGTAGCTTCTGCCTTCTAACTGTTTGCCACCCTAGCTGATTGACTGCTTTTCATGGCCTGGACAGTACCCACATTATTGAATTAGTTTGGGTTGAACTCAGGTTGCATGTTAAGCCTTGAAGTAATCATATAATTGTCTTTATTGCATAGGTCCTATGTATTCTCTCTTTCTTTCTTGCTTGCTTACACATAACTGGTATATTTTGTTTTCTTGGCTGATCAGAAAAGTGCGAAGGGGCAACCACCTACTTGAGCGTGACCATAGGAGTTTTTTTTCGTTGTACAATATCTGGTTTGAGCCATAGCTACTACTCGAGAAAGCGAGCCCGTCACCACAGTACCATCAGAGCCGAAGCGAATCATAACTGGTATATGCATATATATTTAATCACCTTTCTCAGGTATTGTATTGTACCCATTGATCAAGCTGCAAAGAAACAAGTGACTTTTTGCGATCATAGAGTTAATGAAGAAAAAAAAAATTCGGGTTGTTCAAGCTACACAGAATATATACCGAGACATTAAAGGGGAACATTTGGCAATTAGGCTTTTTAATCAAGTCATTAACGTATCTCGTAATGAATGATAGAAGAGTATACTTGTTAACAATTCGTCTCAAAGCAGCCTTCTACTGAGAAGCACAGTTTTTACGTTCATGTTCACAAAAAAAATTATTATATGTATATTATATTTCATATAACCAAGTGGAACATATTTTAGGCCAACGAGGGGCTGAAAGGTTGATGTCTCATATTTCGACTCTCTTATTATCTTGTGACCATGATATGGAAATTAATATATTATTATTTGGAGAGAAGAACTCTAGAATAGAATCTCTATATCATGAGAGAGTCCCTATATATGAGAAATTAAACTAATATAGACATTATACTCTAACAATCTGGTAGTGCAGTTGGTGGAGGGTCATGCCCCATACAATGTCAAGTCTTGCTGGGAATTCTAGCCACCAAGTTCGCAAACTAATTAACTCAAAAGCAAGTGGAAACAAGCAAGCTTAAAGATTTGAAGTTGATGCCCCAACAATATTCGGGTTGCTTTCCCACACATACATACATTGGAGTTCCATTAGCATTCAGTTTTGAACCCATACCTTTGCGAGGAAAAGGAGTTTGCGCTGATCGATACTATTTTGAAACCTCTGTAGCTAAGGGTTTGATTGCAGATTAGCACAATGATTACTTCAATAATTGCTTTCTCTAATATTTAGTCACGTACGTGCAGGGTTTATCTCAGAGAAAGCTATGTTTCTTTTCGTTGCTCCACTTTAAGTTTAGGTTGCTGCTAAATGTAAAAAATTCAATGCCACTTTTGTTTTTTTTTTATTCCCTTAATCAGTGGTTGAGGTTAGTTTAAAAGTAAAGATTGCATGAAATCTGATTGTTTATGCGCTATAATGGCGGCTTAGCTCATTCTTTTCACACAACACTAGTAAGATATTTTCAGATATGCCAAGACTTGTATGAAAAGCAACTAATCAAGGCGTAGGGGCAATCTAATATCAAATCTAATTACATATTGCCCAGTGCAGACACTAGGCCAGGTAGGCTAACAAATCAAATTGGCTTCGAGTTGGAAATACTTTTCCATAATATATAATATATAATATATAATTTATTCAAACCTTACAAAGATTGTGATTCATTAGAAGATTAAATTATGCAATTGTGTGCTGCAATTAGTGTTAAGACTGAGAGTGGTGTAGTTATCTTAAGGCTTCCCAGAAGGATCTATCGCACTATTCATTCATGGAAAATTAATTAAATTGATTTAATCGTAGCATGTTTCCACTAATCCACTTCATGTCGCTAGGATATATATATATGTGGTGATACAGACAATGAAATGGTTTAATCATGTAGATAAATAATGGAAATATCTGAGGTCGTGGGGAGAAGATTAAGATACGGAGGATATTCAAAATGTCTAAGTGCACGTAAATACGACAAGATCAATCGAAATGGATTGGGCAGAAAAATAGAAGAAAAATTGGAGTGCTAGTGTCACAAAGAGAGAAAAAGAATTAAAACTGGAGTTGGGATTACATAAGATATGCACGCACGACCGACTGCCTAATAATTGAACCATTATTAGCACCTAAAAGTTGCAGCTTATTTAAATAACATGAGCATTATCATAATTATTCTCATTATTATTATCATTACTCTCTCTCTCTCTCAAACATGAAGATCGAACTGATGAACTGATGGCTCTGTGTGACATCCATGTACAGAGGCATGGTGACCTAAGTTCGTCACCTAAACAACATGAACTTATACAAATTGCAAATCATGTTGCTGTATGCTCATTTGAACTGATCCAATTTGGAGATGTCATTTGTTGAGATTATTACTACCAGATTTTACAGCTCATAACTAAAGGCTTCATTCATCAGTACTTTTTAAAAAGAATGCAAATCATGCATGGATCACTTTCTTTTGAAGAGCATGTATGAATGATACATGTCCGCACTCAAAATACTTTTTGATAGTGCGAAGAAAAGGACTAATATGGTGGCATTATTTTCACATATAATTAATTATCTATGCTTGCTTGCTTGCTTGCTAGCTAGCTACCAACACCTGATTTTGATTTCATTAGCCAAGTTTGGCGCAAGAGGAATTAGTGCAGTTTTATGGTGTTGAATTCAATTATTGTATGAAATCTTTTCAAATTCGACTGGTAAGGCGACCATGTTTCTCTCAAGTATGGTTGCGTTGGTTCAGGACTTTCTTGGATCAAAAAATGTGTAGATATGCAGGGTACAAATTGAGCTTTGTTAATCTCCAAAATGGGTACAAGGGTGGCTGTGAAAACAGTATGATAACTACTCATATTCTAAGCTGCCACTACTCTTAGATGAGCCTTCCAATTAGTGTTGCTGGGTGTTGAAAGACTTCATGTTTTTTTTTTATAATTGCATATCACTCGTGTCAATGCCGTGATTTGAATTTATGTGCAAAATGAATAAAAACTTATAAATTTAACGAAAATTTTGTCATAAAAATATTTTTGTCGTTTTAAAATAGTGAACACATTCTCTCTCCAAATTAAAACATCAAAAAGACTGTTCGACCTTTTTATGTCAAAATAAAGATTTGTCTTTCGAGAGTTTTTTTTTTTTTTTTTTTAGTTATTTCACTAAAGCATCTTTTTTATGTTCTAATTTAAAAATATAAAATAACAAAAATATCCTTATAATAGAATTTCTATTAAATCTAAGAGTTTCATACATTTTGCAAATAAATTCAAATCACAGTTGGTAATATATTCACTTTTAAACCATGAAGTAGACATTTAATTTTGGCTCAAATCACATTTGTGTAGCGCATAATTACCCCAAATATATTACAGAATAAAATTCCTCCCAGTGCAATGCAGCATTTTAAGGTGATCTAAAAAATGGTTTTGGATACGGAAATAACTGGTGGTTGATATATATATACATATGCTTCTCTACATGCAGGAACAAAAATCAATGTGAAATGAAAACAATTTTCACTCTTCTGGAGAAATTCTTCAAAAAATTAAAACATTGTAGACTGCTAGTTCTCGGAAAAATTATTCATACTAAAAAAACACCATATGTCCTTACTCCTCTCACACTAAAAAAGCACCATATGTCCTTATTCCTCTCACATGGAGTGATCTCACACTTGTTAGGTGGAGTACCCACCACTCTGAGATATAGAACAAAGATGACATGATGCTTGAGTAATTTTTCTCGAAGAGAAGCATCCTTCCTTATCTTTGTTTCATCCTTTGGATGTGAAATTTTAGATGAACAGCAAATGGAGGCAAGCAAACAGACACTGTGGAAGTTAACAATGATTGCACATTGTTCTTTGTATAATAGAGCAGAGAGGCTTTGACACTCTTCAGTACTTTTCACAGAAAACAATTAGATAACTTCCTCATAGCCAGCCATGTAAATAGGTAACGTTCAACCATTAAAGCAAATATAAATGCTAAATGTAATTTAAGCTGTAATGCCAATTCAACCCTCCCTCCAACTCAAGGTAAAGCGCACGGTAGCATGAAAGGCAGGGCAGTTGGGCCCAGCAGCAGCACCAGCAAATTGAACAGCTAAGTCAGATAGAAAGTAGCATTTTCTGTACATCCATCCAAGTGATTTGATGTCTACAGCTTTAAACTCCCCAATGAACTGGTACAATCGAATACTCCCCAAACAGACCTTACAACTATTTTGAATGAAATACAACTTGAGCATAACATAAAGGCATTCCCAAGACACCAACAGGGCCAATCAAAAATCTACCTAAACCAACACACCTCCATAAATGTATTTGTAGTTTGTTTTAATACATAATCTCTTCTTTCTGAGGCTTCGTAAGATAAAAGCTGTGAACTCATCAACTCACCTTCTCAAACTGTTGCATTTCAATTTGATTCAAGAGGTAAATTTTGCAGAGAACAGTGTTGCCACAATTTGAGCCAAGTAAGGTCATTCGAGCTTTAACTTAATGAACCACTACAACTAGGCTTGTGGAGAGGCTTTAGCAGGATCATCGCATTACTGATTCTTTGACGAATGAACGACCACCTGATCTGCAAAAACAAAAGACCAATCCAAGGATACTGCTAGTTAGCTTACAAAACATAGTTGACATTGAAAGTCTCTGAAACAAATCTGACTAACTCACGCATATTCCAGATGAATATTCATGAATCGAGGGTTTTCTTTGCTTTGTGATAGTGTCACAGATCCTTCAATAGTTTGATCTTGCTCCACGTCTATTGGATCATAAAAGTATATCAACGTCTGCAAAAATGGTTTAGTTAACCAAATTAGCTATTGGATCACAAAAGTAGATCAACGTCTGCAAAAATAATTTAGTTAACCAAATTAGTTGTTTGAGAGAGAGAGAGAGAGAGAGAAAATGCATCATATAATATCATTTTGTTCTTCTTTTAGAATATACCACAAAAACATATAGAAATAAAGCCAATCACTAAAGAAAATGCAAGAGAGAAAAGGACAGGATATCCATTACCTTTCTACGAAAATATGTACAAGAATATTGAATGCCTAATTAAGTAATAATAGGCTTTTGAAACTTAAAGCTAAGTCTACGAGTACCACAATTGTCAAGAAGTCATTTTGGTACAAAGGAAAGTGTCCATGGTGAAGTTTTAGGATTTTGTTTACAATTTCTAAAACTAGTAGGTTACTTGTCTTTTTTATTCATGTTTTTGTTCGTTACAATTTCTAAAACTAGTAGGTTACTTCAAAAAAAACCTGCTGTTTTGGAAATCAAGCAAATCTCCCACCTATTTGTCTTCAAACTTTCTTATACCTTCCAGAACCCTAAACCTAGAAGCTTTCCATAATTAAACCCACCACCAATCCCCTTATAGACGGCCTGTGGTCTATGTTTCTAAAGCATACCCTAGAAATTTCTTCTACTTTCTAGAGCCTTAAACCTAGAAACTTTCAGTTAAACCCATCACAAATCCCCTTGTAGACAGCCTTACTTCTCAGTTTTCCAAGCTTTCCTGCATCAAACATTTTGTAAGGTTGCTACAATTACCACTGACCTCACCTAAGATTGTGGTTGCATCATACAACTCCAACTAGATTTGTTGCTTTACATGGATAAAAAGTAGCCAATGTAAAGACGAAGGGCTTAAAAGCTTCTTAAGACAGGGTCATCAGCTTAAAGAGAATGATGCTGACCCCGAAAACTAATTATAAGCAAATGATCCACATGAGGACACCCAATTCGCCATTTCTCAGTGTCTGACAAGTAAGAAAATTAGAATCCATTTCGAGCACCAAACAGGAGTGACAATCGTTATAAGATTTGCTTTGGCAAATACCTCTTTTGGCCATTTCAGTAGCAGAAGCCACCTGTTTGTTCCTTGTACAGTATCCAATAATTCAAAAATCAAAGGGAATAACTGTTGGTTGCAAAGACTGATGAACTCTAATACTGACAATCATAAAACAGTGATCAAAAGCATGTGGAAAGCAGATTCTACTACTCACTTTTAGCCCTGTATGCTAGGCTTTTCCAAACTTCCCTTCGCCTTTCTGCCCGTGAAATCCTTTTCTTCTGCTTTTTTCCAACAACATATCCCCATTCTTTAGTATTGAAGCATCTATTACTTAAGGGGGTTCCAAAGAATCATCCGAACATTCTGAGATAGGGTAGTTAAATGGAGGAAGAGGAACGAGAGGCGCCCCTAAGCTTTCCCTTTAGAATCTAGTAAACCAAAATTATTAACTTAAAATCCCAATAAAAAAAACTCGGTTATTGATACAAGTCCCCAATTCAGTATCTAACAGCTAATATGCCCTCATGTCCACCCGTTCTTGAGAGGTTCAAAAATTACGACTTGTAGGTATTACACATCAGTGAAACAAGCTGACAAAAAAGGCTTTATCTGCTTTCCTTGTTCACACACGTCAAATGGTCTATGCAACAACCTTGGAGTTGACACATTTTTGTGTCATAAGTACATGCTCCAGCACAAACCTATTGCAGAGAAAACGTACAAATATGTGGAAGTTGTACCTGTTGCCAATGTGTTGGAGGACCCTCAGGTGCAGTGGACAGTACAAGTGCTTCATTGGGAATCGCACGCTTCTTCCTCTGACTATCACCATCTGTAGGATGATCACTCGGAGACTCGATTACTGAAGATGGTGCATTATTGTCAGTGGGGAACGTTGTAGGGCAGCTGAATTCAACATCGAACCAGAAAGCAAACCCATGAAATGGAGCTGGAAAAAAAAAAAAAAAAAAGAAAGAAAGAAAATGTATTAAAGATTGTTTATGTTACATAAGAAACAAAAACCAATCAGCTAAACCTTAGATTCTTGGAAAGCATTGTGAAATGTAAAAAAAAAAAAAAAAATTGTTTGCCCAGCAATAAGATATCTGGGACTAAGATAAGAAAGAACATTTATCAATTAAAGAGAAAAGAAAGCAGAAAAAATGGCTATTTATAAAGGAGGATGACGAATTTCAAGCTATAGAAGCATCTTGAAAAGGAAAGAAACTATAACATGTTAGCTTTACAACAAAGTGAAAGGCCTTCCAGATTGTTTTGGGGAGAGGTGATCCACAAACACAGAGAGAGAGAGAGAGAGAGAGAGAGAGAGACATTTTACCCCGCATCATTGACTTAAATTTAAACATTGTCGTAACTGATTCTAGCTCATGATTTGTAATCGTATAGCAGTCCACATGCTTTACCTGTCACCAAGTTAACAATCCATTTACAATGCTTAAAACCAGGATATCACCACACAAAAATGTAGGCAGACCAGGTAAACTGGTCGTATGCTTATGGGAGCCATACAAGACAACTTCTAGGCAACATGACTAAAATAAAACTCCTTAAGGCATAACTGAACAATTTCAAATCCACCACCAACACCAATACCCCTAAAGTGCATGCCACTCGTGAGTCATATGCACCATAACATGATGCTTGACTTTCGTGAACAAAAAGTAGATGTCAAAAACCCTAGAAGGCAAGTTAAATTCCTTGCTTTGATGACCGCTTAAAACAAGTTTAAGAAACTAATAAATTTACACTAAGAAGCACGAAACAGACACAACACACGGACACAATACCATACGAACACTAAATGCGGATATGATGTATAAGATACGAAAATGCTGACACGGTAATTTTCAAAAAGTTAAGATAACAACACAGCGGGGACAAGGCAACGAAAAGATATATATTTTTCTATTTAAACATGAAAATAATAATACCTTCATTTTCTACATTACATAAATATATTTATATATGTTATTTCATAATATCCACAAAGTAAGAAATAATTTTTCACACATGTTATATCATAGAAAAGGGGCATTTACAAAGTCTTAATATTTATTTCTTTTAAAATAAGGTCCATTCCAAAACACATTAGAAGTTTAGCCTCAAGTTCCAAATTTGAAAAAACCTAAAGGATAAGGGATTAATAGGTACTTTGTACATGTATGTCCAAGCAATAGACATACATGTCCCCCAAGTGTCTAAAGTAAGTCCAATTCTAAAGACATTTAAAATAATTGAATATGGTTGGACGCATGTCCGATACTTGACTGGGGTTGGGATTCGTTCAAGGAGTGCCAGTGTTCAACACAGACACAATACATTCTTAGAAGTATCCGTGCTTCTTAGAATTTACATAGTAATGTCAAACTAAAACTTCTTGTCCACTTTCCACAAACATAAAAATAAAATAAAAAATACTGTAAAAAGGAAAAAAATTGAAAGCAGAAAAAGAAAGACTTTCTAATGGAGTCTTGAGAGTACAAATCAAGCCTAGTATATGGCTCTTATTTTACCTTTGCCTGATTCGTTTATATTAAGAAGTTGGAAAAACAAGAGCTATATACTAGAATGGTAAAACGAACTAATAAAGATGAAGAGCAACCCATTACAAAAGGAATAATGACATTTCTCCCCCATCCTCTCCCCTAGAAAAATATATAACTAAAATGATGAGTAGTGGGGTCATGGTATGCACTGAGCGATGGAAAAGACTACTTCTGGAGAGCAACTACACCAAAGTGTTCAAACATCAAATCTCCAATCTTGACAAGTTAACTTCCAAAAGAAGATGAAGCCTAAGGATCTGAAGGTGTCTAGTCCTGTTACAAGTTGAGAGCACAACCATGGACCAATAAATATCTTCGTGACATATCACAACAAATTTGATGAATAATCCTTGAGATTATTTGCATAAAATAAGAGGTGACAGAGGTTTGACAAAGAGGTGGCAAAAGACACTAGAAGGACCAGAGATAATGGGGCAGCAGTATGGGTATGAAGTAGCCCAGTCAAAGAGTGAGAGTCAGTGAAGAGTTTAATCTTGAAGTAGAGAGCTCTAGAGGGTGAAGTGATCAAAGTCGTGCAATAGAAGTACAATCTTCTAATTATAGGAGATGGCTTAATGATCTGGAAACATTGTCACCAGCATTCTTGGTAGGTAGTTAGAGAACTAGTTATAACCCACATGCCAAGGCTGACTCAAGATAATTTGAGACCTAAAGCGAGAGTATTAGATGAGGCTTTTCCTATAATAAAATTTTTTTTTAGCTTTTCACATTTTTAAAATTGGTATAAAATTTGGGTAATCATTTTGTCCCTCCAACTTTACCTTAGATTTCAATGTCATCTCTCAACTTCAATTTCTTCTATTTAAGCCCGCCAACTTTTAAAAGAAAGTCAACGTGATTCAACTTTTCAAAACAGGTAAGAAACTTAATAAAAATGTCACTTTACTCTCATTGAATTAAAAATAGTTACATTTTCACTATCACAAAATTCAAAATTAGGGATTTGTTTGGTCAAGATTTTATATTTGTCCCTAAAGTAAAGAGAGAGGAATAATTCCATTGCTATGAAATATTATAAACCATCTCAAAATACATAAGAAAATTGCCACAATGACCTATAAATTTTGCTTTTGTGGACTACCAATTATTGGCCCTGCCAATATCAAGAAGATTTTGGAGGCTATACATTCGTTAACTCGAGACAAAAAACTTATATTATCATATCAAAAATGCTACAAGTACTAAATTTGTTTCTATTGTTAATTGTGCCAATACTAACTTAAATTCTAAATAGTTTAAGGGTACAAATGCAGATCACGATTGAGAGGGTCAAAGTGTAATTAATCTTTAGTTTTTCTAACCTCTTTTACAATATTGGACCATATTGACTTCTTTTTAAACGTTGAAGAGTTTAAATAAAAGAAATCAAAGTTGAGGGATGACATTGAAATTTGAGACAAAGTTGAAAGGATAAAATGATTGTTTACCCTAACAATTTGTCTAAAAAAATTTCTCTTTAAGTTTAGCTAACAAATGCCTTAGAAAGAAAAAAGATTTCTTTTCTTATATGTCTTTTTTCATTTGGATTGGGGTCTCTATTTCCTTTACTTATGAGCCCCTTTTTTTCCACAAATATGACAAAATTATACTAGGTTTTAATAATAGTACATAAGGTTTTAAAAAATTGAAGCCTTCAAAAATTCGAGACCTATAGAGGATGCTTTGATCACTTCACACATGAGCCGGCCTTGCCACATGCCTCTTTGAGAAGAAACCTCACCTTGGAGACAAAAGAATTAAGCTTCTAGAAGATTTCATAGATAAGTAACTCTATTTTTGTTGAACTGGTCTGAAGTTATCTAATACCCACATAAGGTGTAGTCCTGTGATGAGGCCATTAAGCCACAAAACTCCAAAGTCCCACAAGAGCACACCAAGTCATTCAACACCCCTAAATCATTAAGTTAAGCCCCAAAATGGATACAGACCCCTCTCCCCTTGAGGATTGGATTGACTTGGTTATTGCGGAACCAGCGTTCTCACTTTGCCTACTTTGAAAAGAGAGATCTATGATCCCACTATTACCATAAAGGAAAGATCGGGAATACAGAATGTCTATGAGCCCTATGACCTTGCACTTAGAAAGCACGGACACTCCGTTGGAGGAGTTGTACCTGTGTCGGACATGTGTCAGACACCAACAGGCGTGGGACACTCGTGGACACGTGTCGAAAACTACATTTTACAAATTTAATTTTTTATTTATTTATTTTTACATCAGACACTCCACGAACACAGCTGGGACACGCATATCCCATTTTGAATCTTTAGGGACACAGCGGGGGTTCAACTATAAATTTTAAAACTAATTGTTGGACCGAAGAAGAAGAAGAAGAAGAGTAAGACAAAGGAAAAAAAAGAAGAAAACAAAAAATAAGTATGCTACTAATATTGGTGGTTAATTTGTTTTGTGTGTTTTTTTATAGATTTCATATTAGATGATGATGGATAGTCGATAAAGTATAATGATGTTTTAATGTTTATTATAGTTTATGACTTATATAGTATTATGTATTGATGGAACAACTTTTTTTTTTGGTTAATGTGTTTGCTTCCTTTATCATTTCTTATGGAATGTAATTGACTAATTGTGAATAATTTGTTGCTGATTAAGTAGTGAATTTTTTTTTTTTATTTGGTGCTATCTTGTATATTTTTCACTTCTTTTGTAAAATATTTATATATACGACAAATAAAAAACAAAAAAATATATTCTTTTGTCGTGTTCCTACCATGTCCTATCTTTCACTCCCAGAATGTGTGTTAATGCAAGGAAGCACTTCCCGGACATCTATATCTATGGCTTTTGAAACCTAAGATCCTTATTTTTTCTATTCAGGAACTGAAGGTAGCCAAGTAAGGCGCCTTATCTTTCTTTTGAGCAAAGGCCATGGCTATTATAATCATTCCCTAAGAAAAAAAATAAAGCAAGGAAAACGAAAAACCTTTTTTTATTTTATTCTTCATGTCTAGGATTACGTCCTGGATCATTAGATAGGAACCCAAAGATGAAGAGAGAAACAAAGAATATCACAATGTGTAAACGAAAAGTCTGTGAATAAGCATTACAAATCTCCAAGTTCATTTTTTGGAGGAAAAAAAAAAAAAATAGATCGTCCATTTTTATACCACATATCCTATTTTAATCCCAAGAAATGAAGTGCTTTCTAGAAATAGAAAAGAATTTTCCGAAATTAAAATTCATTTGTCATAAAGAGTTTTTCATTACTAAAATTTTATTTTATGTCCAGAATTAGATATTCACACACTACAAGTGTTGTTGGTCCTTTTAGGTCATTCGGCATTATGGACCACAAGTTGTTCGATGAAGCCAAACACGTGTCATTCGGATGGACAAATGTGTGTCCCCATGGGAGGCTAACACACGAAAGTCCCCATGCTCACTTGTAAAGTGCATGTTCATGTAGAATACCTATGACACGTGACGTATGTAGAAATACCTACACACAGAAAGACCAGAGGATGGCATCACAAAAACTCTTACCAACATAATCAAAACTTTGAATCATAGTACTGGGGAACTCATGGAAACAGTTATTATTTTGTACAGCGATAACTCACATTTGGGCAGGCAAGATGATCATAGTCGGACCAAGAGTGAACATGAAAATCAAAATTGATTACCAAGCAATGAACCAGACTGCCATACAGTCATCAGATCTATGAGCTTTTTTCAAGTTCTATCAGGTCAAGTTGTCCCATAAGGTACGACCTTTTAGAACATAATCAAAATCTAGCAGGTATAATTAAGGGGTTCATGTTTGGATCCAAAGTCACAGAATCAACTCGAAATGTGCTTCACATATCTTCCCAACCAAAAATAAATATCATGTCAGCTTGTGTGGAAAATCGATAAATCTAGCTCTAGCCTACAGACAGTTCTGCTGTTGAAAACTTGTCCACTTAAAGAAGTGAACCGTTACATTTCAAATCCCCTGACCAAGATCACAAAAATAGGAGCTGAGAAAGCAATTAAGTGTGTTTAACATCTGGACCTTATTTTAGTTCATCAGAAACCACTAATAATTAGTGGTTCTATTTTTGTCCCTTGTTTATGTATCCATCCATAATTTCAAATTTACCTGTGAATCCTCTCTCTCCTAATTTCAAACCACAACAACTTACCGGCCAGCTTGTATCATAATGGACAAAATAAGCCTAGAATATACAAAATCTAATATGCTAGTTGCCAATATAAATCACAGGATTTCTCATGTTTCCTGATAGGTAAATTTTAATGTTGTACAGATGCATCATCAGTAAGTCTATATTTGACAAAACTTTGACAAACCGCAGAACAGGTGACTCTACTGGAACACTGAAAACAAGAGAACTCACCACATGTGGCCATGTCAAAACATTTTCACCTGTTATCGTCTCAACAGAGGGCTCCTCGAAAGCACACTGTTTTGCTAATGGCAACATAGCAGACACTGCAGTCAATAAAAAAATTGCAACTGTTAGACAGCAAGTAAATCCACCAAATAAACTGGTCATAGAAGGGATGGTTAAAAGCAGTAATGAATTCATCAACTCCTCAAGTACCTAAACTGAAATTTAAGTGACAAAAGAAGATAAATAATAACAATAATAATAAAATATAATTCTAACAGCTTAACTTCAAAATGCATAAGAATAACAATTAACACAAACACATAACATTCAATGCTAGGGGAGGACGGCTATCCATCACTTAGACACACATGAACCCATTAAAAGTTCAAATTGTAAACTTGTTTTTATCATGTTTTACGTTAAATGACGATTAAATTATGGATGGAATGGTGTTTTTCATATGGAATTCGTACCATTTTTTAATAATTTTTATGGTTTGTGGATATTGCATTCATCCACATAGTAAATAAAATATATAAGAACTATATTTGTTGTCGTATCCCCACCGTGTCCATATCCTCATTTTTAAAATTTGTTGTATCCCGTGTGCGTATCTGTAATCATGACAATGACTATGTTTCTTAGGTGAGGAGCAAACCGTAACAATTAGGATAATTGTTATGGTACAAAATCAAAATTAATATGTTTTCCTACCAAAACGTTGAGAAGTTTACATTAAAAAAATATGAACATTTGAAATGTTTCTGAACAAAAATAATTCAATAACTCGATAACTATCTATTGAGTTTAGCTTTCACGTAGATCTTTACAAAACAGAAATAATACAAGAAGCATCTTTTAGTTAGTATTCATTCAATACTAATTTCTACTTACTTTTTCAAGAATTATACAAAAAACAAAAAAAAATGATGTATATGAATAGTCATTCAAAATAAATATATAAAAGCAGTATGTGCAAACCTGCAAATATTCATTTGACTTCAATTATATGTATTGAATCTTTCAAGATATGAAATTGATAAAAGTTTATGATAAATAAATATTAATCAAATTGAAAGGAAAAAACATAGTAAGTGATTAACATACTGTTGTTTGCCAGTGAACTAGCATTTGAATAATGAAACAGTCCAAATCCATGATAAAGTAACTTTGAAATGTTCTTCTTTGTTAGTTAGAAAATATATAATATGGAAAGACTCGAAAGCGAAATATTTCTAATTAATTATTGATGGTCGATATGACTAGAGAGAGAGAGAGAGAGAGAGAGATTGTGGTGGGAAAGGGGATGGAATTCTGTGTTCTGGTTCTAGCCTTCTCAATTTCTAAATTCCAGAATTTTCTTGGGTTTGCCTGGTGACGTTAACATCTTCTATTTTGGTAGGAATAAAAAGTATCTACAAGACTACAACTAAATCCATATATCAATAAAAAAATACTATATGTAGACGTATGTATATCCAATCAAAGCAATTAGGGGGTTGGCTTTCTTGAGGGACCCACACTGTACTATATTGTAAAAAAAACACTACTCTTTTAGGGGCCCGCATATATTACAAACACAAAGACATGTTGTACAGTGTATATACTTATCTAGAGTTTAAAGAAAAAGCAAAAAAAAAAAAAAAAAAAGGCATTGTTGTATGATGTTATCATATCCCCCCCGGTCAACATTACATGCACTCGAGAAATTTCCTACTATTTTCTCCCTGCATGTTTGTGTGGCGTGAGTGGAGGGGGGTTGGGGTTCCCGTGGTTCCACCTTTGCTTCTCTTCAAGTCTTCCCATCTTACCTACTATGATGAATACATTCCATCATTGATAAATCAAGTGGAAAGTCATAATATCTAGGCCTAAACAAATGCCTTTAAGAACAGTTAGTGCACCACTATCAAGGAGATTACCCTTAATTTAAATCGCGTAATGCAACACATACTATGGAGAGAGAGAGAGAGAGAGGTGTTCACAAAAATCCAATTCATCCCTAAATTACATCTTTGGATCTATCAAACCCTGGGCAATCACACAAATTGCTTATTTTAGTGTCACTAGCATCTCACTGTTTTAATCTCGATGGTTGTTTCCTGGGCATTATAGGTCACTTTATGACAGATACCTCAGATCTCATAACTTTCGAAGGAGAGATCAGATGGATTCCAAGATTTGCCAATGAGCAGGTCTGGCTGCATATAACTCTTGTGAATATCTTAAAATTTTGTATGATATGTACTTACTATCAATTCCATAGACATTGCGCCAGAAATCAATGCTTTCACTGTATCTGTCAGGATGTGTGACAGGGGCCATGTACAGCTGCACAGTAAAGACAAATTATCAGTACTAAATGGACAGTTCAATTCCAACTACCACTAACTTCTAAAACCCAACTCAACGGAGTCCTTCCCAACTCTTGGGCTGGCTATGAGAAATGAATCTTAATTCAAATAGAATTAAGTTATTGTTATAAAATCATAATTGAATTCCAAATTATTATTAAAATCTTCTAAATTATCAATTCCAGGTAGAGTTTAAAAAGCTCCAAACAAAGCAATGGGTCTACTAAATACTGTAGCAACAGTCAATATTAACCACAACACAAATAAGCAAGACTAATACCGTTGCGTTCGAAGGAAGAATAAGACCCCCGGGTTTTAGCCAGCGGTCTCTGGCAGTAATAATGCTCCCTAGCATACTCTGAAGGTAGTAGAAGCAAGTTCCATAAAACAGTATGGACAAATAAAGAAAATGAAAAGTCAAACCGTGGACAATACTCAGCATGCAATCAAGCACAGACATTTCAGAAATCACCTCATAAAGAAGCATGTAGCCCATCCACTCTGAAATTATAACATCAACCTCTTCATCGATTTCAACATCCTGTAGTGATCAGAGTCAGTGTGATTTATGTTACACAGAAGTAAATAGACTAAGAATTAAAAGAAAACTCACTACATTATAAGCAGGCTTAGAAGCAAGAATAAATTGGAGCAGGGAAATGGAAGCATTTCAATACAATAAAATGGTTTGAATACTGTTTTATACCGCTGGGAAAGGCCCACATATCTTAGCATTGGTCTGCAATCCAGCTAATATGCATCATGCTTATCATCCCCCAAACATTTAACTATCATATCAATACCATACAATATAGCCTATCTGTCATAGCAGGTTTTTTTTTTCCCCCCTTTCTATCATTTGTACTATTCTTGAAAGTTGAAAAATTCTTCATTACAGAATAAAACATAAACATGTTGTATGTAGACAATGAGGCGGATAGCCTCGAACTTGGTGTCCCCAACTCCTCTCTGAGTGAAGCTATACTGCCCTTACCTCGGCCATGGGGTGTTGGGAGGTAAAATCAAAGAATCAGGAACTGCCCACTCTGCTCAGATGTCACTGAAATGACGGGGAATCCCTATGCCATATTCACTAAAGGAGGATAGGTTCTTCCAATACTGCCTGCCTCCAACTCCAGTATGACCCTTCCTGCTCAAACTCAGAATCACCATCCCTGAGGTAGCCCTAAACTCCAACTTTGCTGCATCAAAAGTAAAGCGCTTGAAAGCATCTGTTACACTGAGAGGCTTCCCTACGTGCCTTGGCCTCCCCTGATCAAGCCCCAGCTGCCTCACCACTCGATGAGGATTGTAGACCTTAATATCGAACCCACCCACTTCGCCGAGAGCAGGAAGATAAGAGGGCATGATATAATCCAGCAGCATAAAATAATCCGCGGTGTACTCTCCCTCAACGCGAGGATCAGCACCTTATTATCTTTAAAACAAACCACGAAGGCACTAACTCGAACCACTTGTTTAGTATACAGCCTCGCCAGAAATTTGGCCTAGTCATCAATTAACACGGTCAAACTCCCCCTCAGCAGACGATTGGCCCATAACGCCTTAACTTCCTCACCATCTTAATCCACCTCATCAAACTCCACAGGCTCTGGTGCCAACAAGGGAAATCACTCATAAAAGAACATCACTGGAAAAGGAGTGCACAAGTAGGTAGGGATGTCATACCGGCCTAATGAGAGCCCAGAACAAGTTTTCAATGTGCCCAGCCAATCAAAACAAAGTTACAGCAGCAAAAGGGAGTACCCTGGGACTCATTCCATCTTGAGGAGGGCCCTCAAAGATGTGCCTCACCAACCAGCATGCAATGAAACCCAAGAAGTGGTGCAGGCTCTTCAAACCTTTCCCCTCGAGCCTATGACGAGGCCCCTCGCCCTACTTCCCACTCAGGTCTCTGTACCACTAATGAACCCACCCACCAAAGGTATTATTCGACGACTTCGAACGCTAAGCCACCAACTCCCCATGAGAATCATACCGAAAAAGTGATCTCCTAGCCTCCTGCTCAGCCACCTTCAAAGTGGTGAGGATCTCCATTTCCTAGGCCGTTAGTTCAAGGCTGTCCATCCCAACCTCACCAGACATATCCAGGTGCTTCAAGGCACAAAAATCCTCCAAACTAGGATCGACTTCGCCCCAATGAGCCACAAAAGTATAAGAACTTGTGCTCCACCTCGACAAAGATGGTAGCAAGCCAATCTTTGCTCCTCAAAGACCAAACACTCCTCTGTATTGCGAACTGCAAGCAAGATATTGGCTTTGTCCAAAACTTCCACATAGGCATCATGCTCAAAGACTTCCCAAGTCCATATGACCATTACCCTAGCCAAATTCACATACCTTAGGAAACAATAAGGAAAGTCACCTCGTTCGAGGTAGAATCTAGGCACAAAACTCGATGGAATGAACTCATCACTTCATAGATTATATGGCCAAAAACATTTTTGAAATTTTCAAATTTAAATCCCAAGGATTCAACCATATGACTTGCATGAATTTAGACACACTATAATGCATCTCGATAATTTGACATACCTTATCCGTTAAATACGAATATTGAACAAGTATCAAAATGGTGCTTTGCTCTTTAGCTTTCTGTCAATTGAAGTTGTTCCTTTGTCGATCCAAGTTGTGCTCTGTTGATCAAATTTATTCTTGGTCGAACCTTCTTGCAAAGTTCTTTCAAGAACAATACTTCAACTCCTCAAGTATAGAATAACTCACTAGGTTTCACAAATGTAAAACCCTCCAAACTCTCACATGCAATGCTATCTGGTTCTAATTGCCTTAAAAGATTATTGGAGAATAGGTAAACGATGGCTTCGAATTTTTCTCTTCCTATATATAGCAATAAGAGTACATGCAGTATAGGATCTTGATGGTTCTTCATTATCAGAAAATCAAGATGTATCTTATTCCCAAGAGGATAGATACATGTCTTCTACTTTGGTATATGTATATAAACTTATACATTCATATTAATAATATGATAAATACATGTATCCCACATTAGTAAACAATAATTAGAAACACTCTAGATGATAGTGTTAACCTCTAAAGTATTATTACGATGATCCTATTTAGTACTTGTCATCCTACAAGCACCCATATGTTAATTAAGAGTCCATACTTCAATCTCCACTTTATCACATATAATAGTTCAACATGTGACAACCATTTTAAGATTGTGTCCAATAATCTATAAAGGTCGCAAGCACATATTAGATCACATAAATTATTATTATCATTAATGTTATAACCTATGGACAATATTATCATATAATGTGAGATATAACATTTGTACCCATAAAATGCATATAAGAAAATATAATGTTACTAATTAAATTAGCTTTTGAGGGCAAATATGTCTAACATTCCTTCCTCTGCCTTGGGCACAATTGATGACTCGGTCAAATGTAAGGGGCCCTTGATCTTTAAACCCAAGCAGCATATCCCAAAACTTATCTTCTACCTTGGGCACAATTGATGACTTGGACAAGTGTGGGGGGCCCTTGATCTTTAAACCCAAAAAGCATATCCCAAAACTTATCTTCCTTGGGCTCTGTACCAATGCTTGGGTCCTAGAACTGACGAAGGGGTGATAGCAGGTGGCCTTAGAAATCCTCCCCCAACCATGATTCACATCTCTCAAGCACCTGAAGACCTCAAAAAGAAGACCAACACTCAAGAACACTTCGAAGAAAAATAGAATGGTGAGGTCACCTTAAAAGCTCTAAAAAGGTCTGTAAGGACAAATGGAAACCCCTATTTATAATGAACCAAAGGACTCCTCGAATACAAATAATCACCAATCATTAAGACTAGCTGACGTCACGAACAGTCATAATTGACAAAACGTTCGCCTCAGAAGTCACCTCATTAAAGTCACGTCCATTTCATTAAAGAACATATCTGTTCTCTCAACAATTGAGTCTAATCAAACGTCTCAAAATACAAGCAGGTGATATGCACACACACTCATTGGCTCGTGAGGACACACACGCCCCTACAACCAGGCCACATCAGGGTCGCATCATCTCCACTTCCATTTGTCTAGTCCCAGGTATCAACCTGTTGATGTGACACGTTGACAAGTGAGATGTTTCCATAATGCTCCCCTTAGGGGTCAAGCCTTGCCAACAGAGCAAAGCTCATGAGATGTCGCCTCTAGGCTTAGGCACCAAAGAGCCCTCGCCCATTAGTAGTCTTAAGGCACTTCCCTTAATAGGGATGAGGGGATCTCTGAGAGCACCTCACTTATGGCCTTACGCTCGGCACCTCCTAGACGTGTCCATTTAAACTAATTGAGGAGCTCAATCCATCCTATTTTATGTTCATTGCATTTTAGAAGCCTTTTGCAAAAGCTAATTTTGAATAAGGTTAACTATGATTAATTAAACTAATTAGGATTAATGAGTAAAGTGTAATTAGCTAGGAATAGAGATTAATTAAACTCAACCTTTTTTGATTAGCACTTAATCGCATTTAATTAAAATGGATGCTTTACTAATTGGATGCTTGTGAGGGAGCCCCCCCCACCCATGAGGAACAGCCTCCTCACAGTTAAAGGGACAAGTGTCTCACTCACTTATTTGGTATTCCAATTGCAGCCTTGTGGTGTATTGCACTCTCTTATTGCATGCCAATGTAAGCCGAGAGAAGAGAGAAGCGAGAGACATGGGAGAATTCTGAAATTTGGGCACTTGGCAAAGAAGAAGAGGAAGAAAATAGGAAAGAAAGTGAAAGAAATACAAGGAAAACCTTCCAAGCTTAGAACCAAGGTAGAAGACATAACTTCATGATTAGTTAATTGGCTCACACTTTCCCTAAGACTATTCCGTAGAGTAGAATTATGACACTGATTTTAGCCATACTTTGCTAGGACCAATAAGGTGTGCCATTAGCACACCATAGCACACTAATCAAGAAGAGTGCCCCAAAAGAGTGCCATAGCGCAATTATTATTCCTAGGCCCTGGCCACACCACTATTCCATGCCATTATGGCACTATATCAAGGGAGTTCAATAGAGCACGCATTAACCCATCATAGAACGCTACCCTACACTTGTATTTTTATTGACCTATTTCACTTGAATTAGGCACTTTCATGTAATGTTTTGTGTATATGACTTCATTCCATGTTCTAGTCTATTTTACCTGGACTCGGGTACGGATATCGGGTGCGGGTATGTGTCTAACCGTCATATTCATCTAAGTCTCATGTCTATAAACACTCGGACCAAGGTAGAAGACATAACTTCATGCTTAGTTAATTGGCTCACACTTTCCCCACGACTATTCCGTAGAGTAGAATTATGACACTAATTTTAGCCATACTTTTCTCGGACCAATAAGGCGTGCCATTAGCTCACCATAGCACGCTAATCAAGAAGAGTGCCCCAAAAGAGTGCCATAGCGCAATTATTATTCCTAGGCCCTACCCACACCACTATTCCATGCCATTATGGCACTATATCAAGGGAGTTCAATAGAGCACGCCATTAACCCATCATAGAACGCCACCCTACACTTGTATTTTTGTTGACCTATTTTCACTTGAATTAGGCACTTTCATGTAATGTTTTGTGTATATGACTTCAATCCATGTTCTAGTCTATTTTACCTGGACTCGGGTACGGATATCAGGTGCGGGTATGTGTTTAACCGTCATATTCATCTAAGTCTCATGTCTATAAACACTCGGACACGGCTAGATTTCATATTTTTTGAGTAGTTCTTTAATTTATTCAAGGTAAATTGGTGTTTACAAACTAAACTACAATATTTTATGCATAAAATAGAAGTCTATGCATAGTACTATAGTAAACTCAATTGTTTATAAGTATTTCTTGCATGCATGTCCAACTAGCCATATCGGACATATCCCATACTCTTGTCCAAGTGTCCAACTTAGGTATTTTACAAATTTAGAAGAACCCAGGTAACATAGGTTTTAGTTGCATAGTATTATTAAATACAAGAGGCTTTTCAAGTGTTTAAAGAACTTAAGGTGAGAAATGGGATACGTGGAGTAAATCTTACTTATATTTCTCTACAAATGCGTTCCCTCGATATAATTCATGTGCAATTGACATGATTTCATTTAAATGCAAGTATTTGGTATATTCTCGCAAACCATGGACTTAGTTATATGAATATTATTCAAAGAAGAAATTTAAATATATTATGTGCCATACTAGGGGGTTCTACACCTAGGGACCTAAAATTTTATGGAGAGCTTGATATAACATTATTGGGGACCTCCCCCATGACTTTATAATTATCTTGTTATGCACCACTAATGGATGTGTCTTATTACGAGTTTCCCATCTGGATAAGGGCCTAAGCACATTAGTCATTTGTATAGGATATAATAAAATCTTTTTAAATGCTTTCGTTATGATGGAATTATATGAGCATCATATGAATCGTTATTTAAATGAAATTTTTGGATATCACTTGATTTATCTCGAAGAATATGATTCATTTCCATATGCTATTAGTGTTTACTTCAATTGCCTACGTTATTTATTGCAGCTCACTCCATTGTTTAACATCTCAGGGAATGGAGAGTAAGACCTTCAACTATTCTTTGGATATATTTTGATGTAGTTGCAAGTTGTGGATACTTGAGAGACTCGTGTTTTGTTTTGTTGGAGATAGCTGCTATATTTTGAGTTGATGGATACTGGCTAGACTTATGTAATATTTTTTTAGACTATGATGTGTATAAATTTATGGAATTAGGATAAGCCAACTGCTTTGTAATATCTTTATTTATAGGGTTGTGGCATGATTTGATGGATGAAACATGTTGGTTATTATGTATTGTTGCTAGGGTTATTTTCACAATTCTTAATTCATTATAAGCTAATATAAAACCTACGAGATAGAGGAAAACCCTATGTTACTCTTATCTCTTCTTCATCTTCTATCCTAATTAGTTTTTCCTTCTTTCTCCATTTTTGTAAATCAACTTGGTATCAAAGCAATAAGATCAAAGCAATACGGACACAAAATCAGGACTGAACTATGTGCAGAATCAAGAAAATTGGGGCTGACATCACTACTGTATAGATGCTGACATCAACATTGCATGGGCGCTGAGGTCATCTTGATCAGACCACACCACTTGGATCGTCTCACTCTGCTCTAACTATGGACCAAATCTTATCTTGATCCGAGGTTGTTTGCAAGGGTCACCAGCTCTAATGATTGACTTAAAACGCACAATTGACTATATTATGCCTACGATATTGCCATTTTAATCAAATGAATGCACATGTGTTCATTTTTTATGTGTTCAACCTTTGGTAGCTATGCTACTTACCGATCATGGTCCCTAATCTGCATAGGGTGAATTTAGGGTCATGACAACTATATTTCATCAACTTCGCAAAATGCTCCTTCCACTATGAAAAGAGAAGGAATCTATTGAAGAGTTGGCAAGTACAACAAAAAATAATCTGCGTCAAACATGACACTCGTCGACACTCCCCGACACACGTCATGTCCTATTATTTTTTCACTTTTTTAGAACCGAACATGCTTTGGACACTTGAGGGATACACAAGTCTGTCAAGTGTACATACAAGATCACGTTACAAGTTTTGAAGAAAATTACCAGGAATCTAATTGTACATACACAATTTCTAATTTAATTAGTATTATCTCGTAATTTTTTCATTTTTTGGAGTTGAAATATTCCTAAACTAACATATAAAAAAATACATAAATATATATATATATATATTTGTTGTGGCCCACCGTTTCCTGTCTTGCACACTATGAATCTTGAGACATCTATCTCAGTTTTAAGAGCTTGCTCCTTTAACCATACAAAAGAAAACCCACAATTGCCTATTGTCAATAAATAATCAAAATGAAGCAACTACTCAAATTGCCAAACAACCCAATCACACACAAACAAAACTTAAAACATCCTTTCGAAAGCATAAAGGATATGTTGGGTTGCTTATAGAGAAGCATACCTCAATGCGCCCATGCAAAACAATGACTGTGTCAGAGAGGTTATTTGCCTTCACAACTTCATTCGCCTGATAAAAAAATTTCAGAAGAATAACTGAAAAAGATAAATTCAATCAATATATTCAAGCTTTATTCTGGAGACATTATGACATAACTAATACTGATTATCAGTAGTCAATATATATCTCATACATGGACAATATCCAATCAGTTTGCTGACTGACTGTAGCATAACAACAAAAAGCATGAACAAAACCTTAAAAAGTATGGAGTTAAGAATAAATTACACAAATCTAAAACTTTACTAGACAAAATGTCCTTCCAAAAGAGAGATTGATATAGGCTAAGGAAGTTATGTCATGGTGAACTGCTTGGGAATAGAAAAGGCTACAAGTGGTGACAAGCAGCCACCTCAATAACAAGTAAGTGATGAACTGCTACAGGCAACAACCTCAATGACAGCTATAAAGACAAAATTCTAAACGAGCCACCTCCAAAGGAGGTTTCCCTAAGGATAAGAAAATTTCAAAATACAACAATACTACTAAAATCAAAACAGATAAGCATACATATGCTAAAGATATCTTTGCTTTGTTCTTTTCAACTTTGGGTTAATTGGCAATTTTGTGATTCCTCTATTTGGATTGGTTGATTTCACAGGTAGATGAGTTTGGTTTGAGGGTTATGGTATTGTGTTCATGTGTACAGAGTTTGCACCCTTTTTGGCGCCTTTAGTGAATTGACTTTGTCAAAAAAAGAGGAAAAGGAAATATAAGAACCTAAAATATAACAATACTTAATCATATAACTAGATTAAATGAAATCCTGTTCCTATGATCCCCTCTTCCTTCCCTTTTCACAAAGCACAATAACGCACCCTTCTTGCCCAAAAAAGCCAAGGTTCACAATCACATGAGAAAGCAAAGACACAACATATTTTGGGCGTGTCAAAACCCAAGCTGAACCAAGATTGTGAACACAACCCAGCTTTCCACTTCTAGGACTATGTGACTAGCCAGACAAGGCCTTTTTTTTAAAGTGTAAATTCTTTGCTCAAGTTGGATAAATATGGATGTTATTCCAGTTTGCCGCTTCAAGAACTATCTTCCTTGCTCAAACCATAAACAGAAAATCACCCATGGCCCACATCAGGCTTAGTTTTTCGTCTTTCTCCATTGACATTTTCAGCATTTGAATCTTAATCCTAATAGTACTTCAAAAACAATTGTTGAACCCTGTCAAGTCCATGAACTAATAATGCAACAGACCCAGATCAGCAACATATTGTAACTCCTACATCTCTAAGGTGTAAAGAAAGTTTGGCAAATAGTCCATAGAGACCACACAATATAAGCAATATGCAGCATGTTTTAAACAGTAGTATTTACCAATGCAATGAAAATACCTGCACTGCAATGTCACTAGCATCCACTGCGTATACCTGGTTAGACAAAATTGTTTAAAAATGAGACTAAGTCAAAATGATAGACTGACCTGATTGAATTCATAGAACAAACAAATAATATTGCCCTGAAAGAAGACACCTAGCCATAATCAAGTCTCTCCTTTATACAGAAAGACCCTAAGAAGAGAAGGGCAGTATAACTGCTATGTTGTGCCCTAGTCAGTTAATATGACTATCCTAGAACAATGGATCAATGGAACAACATAGTAACTGAACCAAGTTCAACAAAAAGTCCACCCAATGTGTTGACTTCAACCTACCAAGTCAATTTACTCAAAGCTACAAGTCAAAAAAAACTATAAAATAAATAAGTTACATAAACACAGAGAAGTCCAAACTAGTAAAGGACAGGGAGGCACTAATCAGTGCTTTACCTAACAACATGGCTTTACTATGCACTAAAAATTACTAGGTCTAACCATATCAATAGTAGAACATCATGGAAATGACCCAATCACCATGTTAATGGTTTCTGTGCAGAATAAATCTGGTACTTGAGGTCAAGAAGGCACAGAAATGAAAACAAACATAAAGATCATATATATTAACAACGTAGGCACAACAGTTCATAGTATCCACCACCTCCAAATGTGCAAGAATATAATCAAAAGGAGGAAACAGGAGATCAAATCCACCAAGGAAAAAAATCCAAATGATTGGTGGTCTGGCCTTTGGACATTCAAACAAATAAAATCAAATGGAATTATGTAACAAAAATCAGCATAAAGACAAAATTCTAAAGGATTTTTTGTCATGGTAACTCCACCAATTCTATAATTTGAAATAGAAGATTTGTGTACTTTCAAAAAAATAAATAAATAATCGAACTTAATAAAAATTTTGACACTGCGACAAATAATTCTTGTTACAGTATACAAGTTGTTAGCAATAATCCTTAAAAATAAATAAATAAATAAATAGGTCCTAGAGTTGTTAATCTCCAGGTTCCCGTTTGCCACAAGCTTCCATGAACATGAAGCTTATCACAACCATCAACCAACAATTCCATGTTAGCTCACACAGTGAACCTCCACTCCAATACTCAGCACAAAGGGAGTATCAATGCTACAAGGTTTCAGGGAGAATGCATGATGAAAAATTACTGACTTTTTTCCTCTCGACAAAGCAAAGCTGCTATTCACATTGTAGGTATTAATCATTTCTTTTGTTGCATTGTTTGCTGTTGATATTTCCATACTCATCAAAAGATCGTGTTTATATATTTCCCTAAGCATCTTTATACAAGCAGTAGTTATTGAAAACATTCATTCCGGAAAAGACTAACAACAGCTGTAAAAGAACGCATTTATCATATTGGCAGAAATTTTGACCCAGAGCAGAACTAATAACGCAACCCATCAACTGAAACCATTGAAGCATGTTCAACCAGTATTAACTCAAGAGATCTTACTCGTTTGGCACCCGCTTGAGCACAAAAAATAGAAAGAATGCCAGTGCCGCATCCAACATCCACTACAACCTGAAAGCATGATAATACACGATAACAAATAAATGAACAAGACAGGCAAGCAAAAGAACAATGAGGTCTGAACAGAGTTTTCTAACCAAGTATATCAACTGTGGCCAGCACACGATACTGAATATAGAAGTGTTGTTTCTTACCAAAAAACTAATACCAAATATAAAAATCACACTATGAATGTCAAGTAGGTATTAGATGCATTACAGCATATATCTAATCAAAAGTTTGCGTACAATCAAGGTACTACTTTTACACACAATTTGGCCAATAATGTAGTCATTGATACGAAGATTATCTATTCTAATATATAAAGGGAGAACCTATTGGTATTTTTGAAGCTGGGTTAACAACATTTATCCTAATAACTCCTGCAGTTATTTATAAATTTCAAATTGTGCCTATCCGATTCACTGGTTGATATTGATATGTGATTCAATCAACTACAATGGTGATTCAATCTACCACAACAACTATCATCTCCGGCAATATTCGAATATTGCACACGCATCGTGTGTGTCCACCCTCTAGTGTTAGATAAGGTTTTTGAATAAGAGAAACCATCAAGATCCTATCATAACAAAATGGTGATAACAATCTTACTTTTCCTGCTATATAGTTCTGATGCTGCATAATTGCGGCCTTATAAGTTTCAGTTCGTACACGATCCTGTACAGTTCGAGAGGAAAATTAGTGAACGAATGCTATAAGAAGTGAACAAACAGCAGTAGGATGCAGTAGAACCCCCTGAATAAAAATGACTATCGAAATCCTCATTACTTGCAGGCTCAATTTTTACATGAAGTAAAGACAAATAAAAATACCAACCCAGTCACCATGAAGCACCCACCCCCACCCAAAAACCGACCCTGAGAAAGAAAATGCAAATACTACTACACAATGATCAGGATATGACCATTCACCATGGTGTTTGAGAACTAAACCCGATCACCCAGTAACGGTTGTAACTTGTAACAGACAAATGTAGAAGGAAAGACCCACAAAAACTAAAATGCCAAAACAAACAGTCAAAATCCAAAAATAAAAGATCAATGTACTGATCATCTACGGAAGCAGCCATGAGTTAAGAAGACAACAAAATAACCCCACAAGGCAGAAATTATAGACATAAAGAGAGTAGAATCCTACCTTGATCATCTCCTCGTGTATACCAACGTGAGAGTAAGAGTGGAAGTAGGCCATGTCAAACTCCGTACAAGGAGCAGGAGGAGGTGGTGGAGGCGTGTCTCTCTCGGGCGCAGAAACCCTAGTTGCAGAGCCATCTCCGTAGTGACGGGACCTGCGACCTCGATTGCCCTTCCGGAACTTGTGGTCTCTCTGAGTCAGTGGACCACCATTTTGCTGCTGGTAGTGGTATCCGTTGCTGTAACCCTCACTCGGTGGCCGGAGCATTTCGCTTTCACACACCGCCACCGATAGGCGCCGTCAGTCGAGAATAAGAGAGATGACGAGAGATAGACTCAAGACAAACAGGGCAAAATCGTAATTAGACTAATAAACACTTGGCCCTTGCCTAATCGCATTTCAAACTCTCACTCTCGGCGACGCCTATAATGCAATTTCAAAACTCACGGCGATCATTTGGCCATGGCTCTGCACGTCGCCCTGGCCGACTCGCTCGCATTGTCCGACCTATAAATAAAATGGGCGGTTTCCAAATTATAAATTCACGCCCTCTAGTTTCTGAAAATTAGCATATATCGCCCGAATTTTACCAAAAATACAGTCCACACCCAATACATTGAAAATAATTGACAACTACTGATAAACACTAGAGTAGAAATAAAACAAAAAAGCAGAAACAGAGCTTAATCAAGCTCTGCTTATGGAAGTTTATACGAATTAGAGAAGATGGAAACAAGTATACAAAAAGAATCAACACCATTTCTTCCCTCTATCCCTCTTTTTATACAATTCTAACAACTACTTAGCTGTTATTTTCCTTCAAAAACTGCCTCCAATATTCGGTTATAACCTCCCCTCTCTCATAACAACCATCAATTACTATTAACCATCAGTTAATCGATATTTAAATTACATTGTCTATTAACTAATCTACCCATGTCTTTTAATAAAGCCCTTATCATTCCAACCCGCACAAAATCAATCCTATCTTCAAGGCTTGAAATCATGAAAATCCTGCTGTATTTTGTAATAATCCTGCCAAGTCGCATCCTCATGAATTGTATTAGACCACTTAATCAATACTTAAGTTACTGAAAAATTTTGTCTTTTAACCATTCGACGAGCCAACATTGTCACTGATTCAGCCCTTAACTGACTTTCCATTCCCACTACTGGCACTATCTGCTGAATTGTTACATGGTTGCCAACCCTTCTCTTTCATAGAGAGATATGAAAAACTAGATGAATTTTTTTAATAGAATGATAAAGCCAATTTATAAGCTACCTTCCCAATACATTGCAGGACCTAGAAAGGACCAAAAAACTTTGGTACTAGCTTGGTATCCCTTCTTAATGAGAGTGAACTATGTTTAAATAATTGAAGCTGCAAATAAACCTAATCCCTAATGTCAAATTCTCTCTCTGTTATATGTTGATTAGCAAGTTGTTTCATCCTTTATTGGGCTTGTTGAAGATGATATTTGAGAAGTTATAGCATCACACTTCTATCTTGGATTATGCTATCTGTGACAACTATATTAGAAGCTCTAAGAGTGTATAACTAAGTGGTAGGTGGGGACTGCCCATACACAGCTGCATATAGGTTTGATCAGTTATAGAATGATAAATTGTATTGTACCACCATTCAGCCAAAGAAAGCCATTTTTCCCAATCTTTGGGTCTATCTCTAGTCATACATCGACGGTCATTTTCCAAGCACCTATTAACCACTTTAGACTGCCCATTAGTTTGGGGATAATAACTGGAACTCATACAAAGTTCAGTGCCCTGCATCTTAAAGAGCTCCTTCCAAAACAAATTGGTGAAGATTGGATCACTATCACCAACCATTATTGCAGGCATCCCATGTAACTTGAAGATGGTGTCAAAAAAGACTTGAGCTATGATAGAGAAAGTGTATGGATGAGAAAGGGCCAGAAAATGGGCATACTTGGTCAATCCATCCACTACTATCAGGATGGTGTTCTTGTGAGATTAGATGGTGGCAGCCCTTCTATGGAATCTAATGAAATATCTGTCCAAACTCTAGTTGGGATGGGAAGTGGTTGTAAAAGCCCAGGACTTGCAATGTTCTCTCTAATTTATACCTCTGGCATGTATCACATTCAACCACTAGTTGAGATACTGCAAATTTCATACCCCTCCAATAAAATGACTACTTCATTCTTTTGTAAGTCCTCTCTTAGCCTGAGTGCCCTTCAGTTAGTGTGCTGTGAAATTCTTTTAGTAATTGTTTTTTGAACTCCTCATCCTTGCCCACCATCAATCTTCCTTCGTAGAGCAGTAGTTGATTCTGCCACTGATATTTAGGATTTCAATCAGAGTGCTGGAGAAGGTCCTGAATTATTTATTGTAGCTTAATGTAGCTTAAGATTAGCATCCCAACTATTTCTCAACTACTGGGTACCTCCATATAAGGCTGCTATCAGCGGCCAATTCACTTCCTCATTCCTTCTTCTTGGAAAGGGCATCTGCTACTCTATTATCCTTCCCAGCCTTGTACAAAATTTCATAATCATATCCTAATAATTTTGTAAGCCATTTTTGTTGCATAAGAGTAGTTATTCTTTATTCCATGAGATATTTCAGGTTAAAGTGATCAGTCCTAACCTGGAAATGCCTCCCCAAGAGCTAGTGCCTCAATTTTCCTACAACCTTTACTAAGGCTAATAATTTCTTCTCATAGGTGGACAAAGCTTTGTTTCTTAAAGATAAAACTTGATTATAGAAAGCAAAGGGTCTCCATTCTTGCATTGATACAACTCTTAGTCCTTTTTCAAATGAATCACATTCAACCACAAACGTCTTAGAGTAATCAGGAAGAGCCAATATAGGAGTGGTAGTCATTGCTTTCTTTAGTACTTGGAAAGCCTTATTTGCAATAGGGTTCTAACGAAAGGACTCATTCTTCAATAATGCAGTCAATGGTCAAGATATTTTCCCATAATCCTTTACAAACTTTCTGTAGTATCCTGTAACCCCCTCAATGATTTGATTGTAGTTGGAATAGGCCAATTACTCATAGTCTCCAATTTGGTAGGATACGTAAACACTCATTCCTCAGTAATCAAGTGGCCTAAATACTTTACTGTAGGCTGGCCAAAGAGCATTTGCTTTGTTTAACAAATAGATTGTGGTGCCTTAATACACCAAACATAGTTTATAAGTGTTGGACATGATCCTGCCAACCCTTAATGTTAACAAGTATGTCATAAAAGAACACTGACATACTTCTTAAGATAAGGCCTAAACATTTCATTCACGAGGCTTTGAAAGGTTGAAGGAGCATAAGTTAAGTCAAAAGGCATAACCAAAAACTCATAACGACCTTCATGGGTTCTGAAAGCAATTTTCTACGTCACTTGGGTACATCCTAATTTGGTAATTCCCTGATCTTAAGTCTAGTTTGCTGAAGATGCTGGCTCTGTGCAGTTCATCCAACAACTTATTAATAACAGGGATAGGAAACTTGTGCTTGATGGTGATCTTATTAAGTTCTCTATAATCTATGCACATCCTTTAGGGATGGTCCTTCTTCTTTACCAACAACACAGGTGATGAAAAATGACTGATACTCTGCCTAATCACCGCCACCTCCATTAGTTCCTTTACTAATTTCTTAATCTCATTCTTTTGTATATAAGGATATCTTTATGGTCTTACGTTGGTAGGATGCTTCCTTCCTTCAGAATGATCTTATGGTCATTGTCACGCCCCGATTTTTGGGTCCAAAGTCCTTTCGGCTTGGAGATAAAACACGAAACTCTGTTATTAGAATTCATTCTCCTAGAAGAACGAGTGCGACTAGGTTTGAATTGAAATTGATTTGATTAAGGGCCTTTTAGAAAAATAGGAATCACCACCTAACTTGGTTAAGGCGAGTTAGGGCACCTAAAACTAAGTATTAATCCGAAGATTAAACTTAAGACTTTTGAAAAAGATTTTGAAAACTCCCTCAAGAGAAAGTTTTTAAGAAAATAGGTTGTTTGGAAACCTTTGGAAAGATTTAAGCTCTTTTTGAAAATAACTCTATTTTAGTCTCTTCGAAAATAGAAATCTATGGTCCGGGGGTTGGTTACGTGTAGGGAAGATATCCTAAGATCATCACCCTACCCCACCCTTTCGGTACCTACATGTCTAATCACCCTTTGTTCACTTATTTGAATAACCGGTTACCATTATCCACCTAACATCCACTTTTAGAATCTTAACAAAACGGGGTTTAATCATCTCTTTTCGATTGAATGATGCATAATGCAAGTCTTAGAAGAAGTTTGAGAAGATGGAGGTTTTGAAGGGGTTTGAGATGAAAATTTTGAATTGATAGAAACTTTTAAAAAGAGGATTGGAGTTGAAATAAAAGTTACAACCGCACCATTTTAGGTTGCCTACGTATCTCATTTGGCGAGAATCAGGTCATTCGTAGTTCGGGCAAGAGCCCGATTGAAAATAGGTGCATTAGGGCCTTTGGAAAGTTTTTGAAAACACTTTGAGGTCTTTGAAAAGTTTGGGTGACCTAAGGTAAACTAACTTGGGTTAGGTTAACCTAGGGTTAAGGTGATCAAGGATTAACTAACTAGGGTTTGGTTAACCTAAGGTCAAGTTGGATTAGGGTTAAAGTGACCTAGGGTTAACTAACTATAGTTAGGTTAACCTAGGGTTGGACAACTAGGGTCAAGTTAACCTAAGGTTAGATTGGAAGATGGTTTTGAAAAGTGATTTTATACACTTTTGGAAAGAGTTTTGGAAAACAAACCATGTAATGCAAAGGATTTTGGTAGACAATTCTTTTGAAGATCATTTTCATGAAAATTTAACTCTAGCCAAGAATATGGTTTATATGGTTAGTGTTTGAAAACCATTCCGAAGAAGGTTTGCTTAGGACCATTATAACTTTTATCTTGACAAGAGTAGGGATTGTAAAAATCAACACAATGATGACAACTTTTGAAAAACCATTTTTAATGCAAAGATGGAGAGAATGAATTTTTGGAAACCATTTTTGAGAAAAGGACTTTGAAAACCATTTTTAAAGGATACTATTCCAACAAGTTAGGGTTCCTATGGCCCATATAAAGGGAGACCACTCAAGAAAGGGTTCCATAGAGCTATTCCAACCATTAATTTTGAAAGAATAAAAACCTTAAAATCAAAGAGTTTGAAAATCACTTTTATGCAAGAATAAAAGAGAAAGGAACCATTTTAATAATTTAGGACTCCTATGGCCAATATAAAAGGGAGACCACCCAAGAGAGAGTTCCATGGGGCCATTCCAACCACTAAACTTGAGAGAATAGAACTCTTGGGAATTAAAGGGTTTGAAAATCATTTTTATATAAGTTGAAATGCAATGATGCAAAAGTGTGAGTTAGGGGGTTAATAGGGATTTTCTAAGGCGTGATTACCTAGGGGCTCATCCTAAACTTCAATGGGACCAACTCTTAGAACCATTTTGAGAAAAATATTGAACTTGAAAATGACACAAAAATGAGAATAGTGTAGATTTGAAAAAAATTATTACAAACATGAAAATAAAGCCAAGCACACAAGACATGAACAAGATAACATTATGCAGGGAGGTCATGAATACATACAAGGCTTTAGATTACACCACATAATCAAGGGGCTCCTAAGTCATACCATCTTAAAGTAGGCTAGTAAGAGATCTCCCTACACGGTGGCTCCCACTAGCTTTCCTCTAGGCATGAACTAAGAGCCCGAAAGGGGGGTAGAAGATAGGGATTAAAATAGAGAATAGCCTAAATAGGTAAGGAAGGAGAAGAGAGGAGTGGGGGAAGACAAAAATATAAAAGGAACACCACATTTTGCCTTCAATACACTTGCAATCTTCTATGCATGCTTGGACTTGAGCTAAGATGACTTTAAGTGTGCTTTAGGGGCTGGAAGGTGGAGTTCTATGGTGAGTAGGGCTATGTAGGTGAAGTTTATGGGTTAGGGGGAGGTGGAATCTAGCCTAAGTGTTAGAGGAGTGGGATGTATAGAAAAATTCGAGATTTTGGAGCAGTTTCAGCAGAACTTCGCATTAATTTTCAGTTTTGGAATATGCAAAGGGGGAGACTTGTATTTATAGGTAACCTGGGATAGGCCTAGCGCATGTGCTATATGCGCCTGGCCAAATTTTGCGCTGGCGCATGTACCATATGCACCAGTACTGTTCTATTGCCAAAATGCCACGTGACACCTATTGTACTGGCTAAATCCTGACGGTTGATCGAACTTTGGTCGATTTGATCAAAATCTGGGCTCATGTAGCATATGCTCCGTTACCGAGAGTGTTCGTTTAAACTTTGTCTCGATAATTGAGCCAACCGAGAAAGTTTTGGGAGAATCAGTTGCACCCGCGAGGTTTTCCTAGGGTTTCTTGTGAACTTTCCCGTTTTTAAAAAGTTTGAATGGTGTTCGGAAGTGTGAGATATTGTCTCGAAAAATGTGCATAAAATGGCAGATCTGCGGAGCGTCTGTGATACCCTCCGTGGGGGTTCGTAAGTAGCTGTTTTTGTGTTGCATGATCAGGGCTTTCGGGAAGCGATTTTTCCGATCAGACCGTACCGATGGAAAGTACTCCGAAAATACTTTCGAGAATTCCCTAATTTATGCATTTCTCAAGTTGTTTGACGGTGCATTTTAATCAGGGAATTGGAGAAAAAGTCAACCTTAGCGGAGTGTCTGTGAGACGCTCTAGGGGTTGTTGAAAGTAGTAATTTTCAAGCCACGCGATAAGGAGCTTCGGGAAGTGATCTATCCAATCGAGCCGTATCAATGGAAAGACCCATGAACGAGCTTTCAGGAATTCCCTAATTTACGCATTTCTTGAGTCATTTGATAGTGCATTATAACCGGGGAATCGGGAGAAAAGACAATTTTGGCAGAGCGTCTGCGAGACGCTCTGGGGAGGTTTTGTTGAGCCGGAGGTGTTTAGTGTTGTAAGGTCCCCCTTAGGTTAAACAGGGGTGTGTGGCATGCCTCGCTGTTCAAAATTCTAGGACCGGTGTTGTTTGGGGTGCGTTCGGGTTGTTAGAGGCAAAATGGTCATTTTGACCGGGTTTGGTTAAAAATGGTCAGAAATGGATCGTAGTGTATGTTGAGTCAAGGTTGATCCTTATTGACTCAAGATTAATTCCCATGTTGATTTTGATGATAACTAAACCTTGTGTTATGTTACTAATAAATCTACTTAGTATGCAGACTAACAAGTTCATAACTTAGACTTAAAGTTAAATCTTAAGTCTAATACATATCAAGGAGAATGCACAACAAGTTCAAGAAGCAAGCAATGAATTCAAAGAGCTATGCAATGAACCAAACTGAGAAATGATGCCGATCTCTACTTCAAGAAAATATCTTACATTCGATGAAGATTGATTTGCAAGATAGGCTGAAGACTTCATCAGTTGAGGAAATGGAATGATCAGTTAAAGATGAAGAATGGAGATTTGTAAATACCTAAAGAAGATTTCATCAGAATACACAAAGATCAGTTGAAGAAGTGCAATGCTCAGTTGAAGAAGAATTGGTTGTTGAAGAATTTGGAAAATGCTCAAAGAGATGATCTCATCTGGTATGATAAAGACCAATTCAAGACAACGAGATTGAAGTTGCTGAGAAGATGACTCACAATGAATATCTGATCTCTACATGAAATCCAAAATGAAGAATTGCTATCAAAGAGAGGAAATCAGAAATGAAGTATTGTGAAGCTCTACAGGAAGATTGGCACTCAAGAAGATGTTCTACAATGATTGAAGAAGCTTTGTAAATGAAGAAGTAAAGTTCAGCTTTAATCAAATAAAGCTTTGAGATTCAAGAAAAAGATCAACATTCAATGATTGATTCAATCCAAATTTAAATAGAAGTTAACTCTGATGAGTTAAGAAGATTTAATTGATCATCATACCCCAAAGACATACTCCTTGAAGATCTTATACCAGTGCTTTGATAAGCTTGATTAATAGAAATCTGAAGGCTGAATTCTGGGCAATGAGGGGACTCATGAAAATAAGGAGTCGCCTCCTGATCATAAACGCTAAAAAGCCTGAAGACATGTTGAACAAAGAGAGGACTCATGGAATTGAGGTGTCGCCTCTTGCACACAGAAGCAAATTGTCTGTAAAGACCAAATAGAAAATGAGCGGACACATTGCAATGAAGTGTCGCCTCATGAACACAGACGCCAAGGCTGAAAGTTTAAACGATCAATGAGCGGACACATTGCAATGAAGTGTCGCCTCATGAACACAGATGCTAAGGCTGATAGTTTAAACGATCAATGAGCGGACACATGAAAATGAAGTGTCGCCTCCTGGTAGCAGAAGCAAAAGGCTGGAAGTTTAAATGATCAATGAGTGGACACCTGAAGCAGAAGTGTCGCCTCATGACAGCAAAAGCCTAGTATGAAGAAGACAGATGAACAAGGAGTTGCCTCATCAACCTGAAGAGGGGACTCATGAACTCAGTGAACTATATCTGGTAAATGCAGAAGCAAGAAGTGTCGACACCACAAAAATGGAGCCGACTCCCTCTGCTGCAACGACTACTTTTCTTAACGTTATAACAGATTGGACGTGCATTTATGATACCCAACCACCTCCAACGGATGGAATCAATGCAAGGCTATATATACTAGCCTCCAACTGCATTTATATATGAGAATCAAGAGGAAGAAACAAGAAGAGACGAAAATCTACTGAATCACTGATATTCCTGAAACATTCTTCCTGTTTTATTCCTTTGAGCTTTGATTGTAAATCTACTCTAGTTAGAGAGTTTGTTTGTGAGTTGTATACTCCTATACACTTGTAACTGAGAGTTTGAGAGTTCTCTTGTGTGAAGAAAAACTCTTGTAAAGTTTAAGTGGAGCTTGGACAAAATCACTTGGAAATTGAAGAACTCAGTGAGGAGTTCTTGTAGAGTGAGCTGAGCACTTCGTCAATCAACAACCCATCTTGTAATAGGTGATTATATAGTGGAAGAAGGCTTCAAGGAGGTCTTGGGGTGAGGACGTAGACCACGGTTTATGATTGAACCTCGGTAAATCTGTGTCTCTCCTTCATTACTCTGTTTTCTTTGTTTTCATTGATAACTTTGCTTTGCACATAGATTAGCTATTGCTATATTGTTTAGATTAATTTTAATTAATCTTAACTTGTATTAATTCCTGAAAAATCCAATTCACCCCCCTTCTTGGGTTGCCTATTGGACCAACAGTGTAATGTTAAGTGTGTCGGGTCATCTAGGAATGATCCTAGGAGAGTCTTCCACTACTTGGTGGGATTTGTGCGGTGCTGGGGTGTTCAGAGGCAAAACAGTCATTTTGACCGGAGTTAACCAGAATGGGACAGAAATTGGACCACATGGCGTGCGGAGGACGCCTAAGGGCTAGGGCTTAGCACCATTTTGAAAGGGTGAACTTACCGTTTTGAGGGATTTTGAACTTTCTCAAAACATGCCTGGAGGCCCAAGAGGCAGGGTTGGTCATTTTTCACCGAGTCATACTAGCAGGTGCTGGTGTTGGTTTCCCAGACCATCCGGCCTCGAAAAACTACATGTGCGGTGTTGGTCCCTGAGACTGCCCGGTCTCAGAGAACTACCTGTAGGGCGGTGTTGGTTTTTGAAAATGCCTAGTCTTAGAAAGTTACCTGTGAGGGTGGTGTTGGTCTTTGAGAACGCCTGGTTTCGGAGAACTACCGAATGACGAACATTCTACATTGGCGGGCTAGCAGGCGCCAGAAATGAATCGTCTAGAACTTGATAAGGTGTTGGTCCTCAAGATCGCCCGATCTCGGGAAGCTACCTGGATGGCGTTGGTTCCCAAGACTACCCGGTCTCTGAAAGCTACCTGGAATGCCTAGGGGTATGTTGGTGTTTATGGCTTCAGTTGGGCCTTGTGGGTGTTGGGCCAAGTAGGCAACCCAAGAGGGGGGGTGAATTGGGTTTTATAAAATTTATATCAAACAATGTAACTTAAAACAATTTAAACAATGTAGCAGTGAGCAATCAAACTAATAACTCAAACAAACAAATAATATAATGCAATGCAAGCAGGTATTGTAAGCAAGGAGGAAAAATAGAGTAAGAAATGAACAACACTAGATTTATAGAGGTTCGGTCAAATCTTGCCTACATCCTCTCTTCCTCGATCCTCTCGAAGGTATTCCACTATATAAACTTTCCTTACAAAGCTGCTAGTTTTTCTCCAAGTGCCTAGCTCACTCTTACAAGAGCTCTTTCCCAAGCTCTTAAAACCCAAGAGATTTTGTCCAAGCTTCTTTCAAACTTACGAGTGATTTTGTCCAAGCTTCTCTCAAACTTACAAGTGTTTTTCCCAAGCTACACTCAAACTCACAAGTGTTTTTCTCATGAACATTCAAACTCATAAGTTTACAAACTAACCCAGTAATAGATAAAGGTTGTATAATGAATAACACTCTCTCAAAGAGTAGATAAATAAATTTTTAGCTCACTCAAGAACCCCCCAAATGAATAAAAATAGAGTATAAGATGTAGAAGATGAAATATCACTTAATCTTGAGTTCTTCTCATGTTCTTCTTGTTCTTCATCATCATATATGTGTTGAGGATCTTGTATATATAGCCTTGAGTTGCTTATAGCCGTTGGAGATGGATGGGAGACCATTTGATACGAAAACGACGGAGTATAATGTTAAAAAATATAGCCGTTACCTTAAATGAGTCGACTCTTTTTAAGCAGGGGTTTACTCTTTTCGTGTTTCAGCAGATTTTTGAAGGCTCTGCCCAAATGAGTCGACTCTTTTGGTCGAGGGGTCGACTCTTTTTGTCTGACACTACAAAATCAACTCTCTGTTTGAATGAGTCGACTCTTTTAGAGTAATGAGTCGACTCTTTTGATCTCTATCAACATTTTCAGTCTCTGTTTGAATGAGTCAACTCTTTAGCTTGAGGGGTTGACTCTTTTTAGAAAAATCCTTAACTTTTGCAATACTTCTTCAATATCTTCAAGCTCTTTAAGGATCATTCAACTAAGGTTTCTAAGGCTTGAAAAGACTTCTTCAAGGCATGTTGACTTCAAGAACACCTTCAACTCTTTAAGATGAAATCAATACACTTTTGATTACATTTAGAGTTCTTCAATCAACATTACTTCTTCTATTGATCTAAGTCTTCTTCAAAATCTTCAAAAGAGCTTCCAACACTTAAGATCTCTTTTCTTCAACTGATCTTTCATGCTTATCTGAACTTTTTCAATTTCTTTGCTTGATCTTCATCAACTTGATTTCTTCTATAACTTCTTCCATCTATTCAAGACCTCAACATAATCTTCAATGAAGCTTCTAACTCTTGTGATTTCTTATCAATACTTTCAAGACATCTTCAAATCTTCAAGGTGAGCTTTCATGTCTTGTAAGAATCATTTAACTGAGGTTGTAATAATGAGATTGCTGAATGTATTAACTCATCATACTTTAGCAACCTTTGATCTTTCTTGACAAGCTTTTCAACACAAGTTCTTCAATATCTTTCAATGTGATAAGTATAAGCTTATTCCCCTTTTCTTTTGTGCTTTAAGCCTCAGAGCATACAAGCTTTTGCTCCCCCTTTCTTATGCAATTGATGCTACAGTGGATTTGATAGGGCCATGAGGATCGAGGGTCTTCATAATGAATAAGTTGGCCATGGATATTGCCAAACATATGCATATCCAAACTTTTTATCTTCTTCAGGTGTCACCACTTGCATCCTTCTTTTCAATACTTGTTGAACTCCTTAAGCATTTCAATCTCTTTAAAAATAAGATTACCTAAGTAATCTTCTTGTTGGATACTTAACCGATCAGCTCAAATATTTTCTTGTTATCAAATGATTATAATCTAATTTGCACACTCAAGTGAAATCATTAGATAACAACCACATGGTTTTGTTATCATCAAAGTCAACATAGGGATCAACCTTGACTCAACAGTGGGCTTGGGAAGCGACCAGTTGGCTGGTTTGAAGTTTGAAAGACCCATCTTGGGTTTGCATGTGTTATAATGTTTGAAAACTAGGTCCGGTCGGGCCGAAAGTTGCCGAGTGGGCAAAAATGGGGTGCTTACAGTCATGAGACCTTTGAGGTGGTAACCTTTGTGGACTTGCAAAATTGTCAGTATGTTCTTGTAGTGACAACTGTAATTCAGGTCTAACTTGCATGATCTCAGAATTAGCTTGTATGCTGTAAAGTTAAGCTATGACTCCTTGTTGTGGTTTCTTCCACAATTTATTCATCTTTTGCCTTGTCATTATATATATCTCAACATTTAAGTTCCCTTTCAATACATGCCTCCTACCTTCTAGACAAAATTCCATTTTCAATTCTTTAAAATCCCACATTGCAAGACCTAATATGGCCAGCCATTGAATTCACAGTACCATGTCATACCCTCTCAAAGGTAACAATCTCATTTTGGTCTTGAATTCTAGCCCCTGTATATACCAGATAAACTCCTTGCATGTACTAGATAAACTCCTTGCATACTGCCTTGCTAATTAGATTGGTGCCATTTGTTACTGTGACCCTTAGTGGTTGAATTTGGTCAATTTTGTAGCTTGTTGTTATCTTTGCTATTCCAAGATCTAAGAAGTTACGAGTACTTCCAGAGTCAATTAGTATGGTGATCCCCTTTCCCTTTATTCCTCCCTTCACTCTCATAGGCCTGCATGAAATGGAGCCATTAAAAGCAAGAATTGAAATTTCCAGCTCTTATTCTGGCTATTGAGCTTCCTTTTTTGTTGATGCCTCTTCTTCTTCAATCATTCCTTCAATTTGTTCCTCAGCTTCTAATAAGAATAATTGCTTCTTCTTGCAAACACATTGTATATTTCTCATCACAGGTATAACATAACCCTTTTCCCATCCTTTCCTCTAATTCTTTTTGTGTCAGCCTTTTGATAATTAGGGTATTATGGGTGTTGTTGTCATTCTTGTTTTGATAATGATTATTAACAGACTCGTAAGTTGGTTTAGAGGTATACCTTGATTTATTGATTTGTTGATTTCTTTTTATAATCGTGTTAAGCCAATGCTTGTTGTAGCGCCCCGGTTTTTGGGTTCAAGGTCCTCTCGGCTTGGAGATAAAAACACAAAACTCTGTCACTAGAACTCATCCTCCTAGAAGGACAAGTGCGACTAGATTTAAATTGAAATCGGTTTGATTAAGGGCTTTTTAGAAAAATAGGAGTTGCCATCTAACTTGATTAAGGTGAGTTAGGGCACCTTAAACTAAGTATTAATCCAAAGATTAAACTTAGGATTTTTGGAAAAGATTTGAAAAACTCCCTTGAGAGAAGGTTTTTAAGAAAATAGGTTGTTTGGCAACCTTTGGAAAGATTTAAGCCCTTTTTTTTTTTAAAATAACTCCATTTTTGGTCTTTCGAAAATAGAAGTCTACGGTCCGGGGGTTGGTTACATGTAGGGAAGATATCCTAAGATTATCACCCTACCCCACCCTTTCGGTACCTACATGTCTAATCACCCTTTGTTCACTCACTCGAATAACCGGTTACTATTTTCTACTTAGTAACCACTTTAGAGTTTGAAAACAGGGTTTAGTCATCACTTTTCGAATGAATGATACATGATGCAAGTTTTGAGAAAAATATTTGAAAACATGAAATTTTTTTAAGGAATTTGAAATAGAAACCTTGAATTGATAGAGAGTTTTGAAAAAGGACTTGAGTTGAAATAAAAGTTATGATTGCACTATTTTAGGTTGCCTACGTATCTCATTTGATGAGAATCAGGTCATTCGTAGTTCGGGCAAGAGCCCGAATGAAAATAAGCGCATTAAAGTCTTTGAAAAGTTTGAAGATACTTTGAGGTCTTTGGAGGCTTGAAGACACTTTGAGGTCTTTTAAAAAGAGAACTTGAGAGTTTTGATTTAAAATCGGATAGTGGAGTGTTTTGGAATAGAACTTTGGAACTCTTGAAAGGGGGTTTTGAAGTGTTTTGAAATGTTTTTGGAACAACTCAAGAGAGTTTTGAAAATGTTTTGAAGTCTTATTTTGAAAACCTTGGAGGTATGATTTTGGTGTGTTTTAGTAAATTGGTTTTTGAAAACACCTGAGGCTTTGAAACCCTAATATGGACAACCTAGGGGGTTGTTCTTGATATGCCACCCTCCTTTGGAATCCTTAACCATGGAAAGGGTAGGGACACCCTAGGGTTATAAGTTCTTGAAGACATTTTTGGGCATAGTTTAAGGATGGAGTATAGGAATATTTGAAGTGGTTGTGGGGTTGGTTTTTAGAACCTCAAGAGAGTAGGAGGTCTTTGAAAAATGGGGTATGAGAATAGTTTTAAATAGAAAGATCATTTAAAAGGAGTTCATAAGTTGGAACCTTGAAGTATACTAACCTAGGTTGGGTTGACCTATGGTTAAGGGTGACCAAAGGTTAACTAATTAGGGTTAGGTTAACCTAAGATTAAGGTGACCTAAGGTTAACTAGCTTGGGTTAAGATTAACCTAGGGTTAGGCAACTAGGGTTAACTAACTTGGGTTAGGTTGATCTAAGGTTAACTAACTAAGGTTGGGTTAACTTATGGTTAAGGTGACTTAGGGTTAAAATAACTAAGATTAGGTTAAACTCGGGTTAAGGTGACCTAGGGTTAACTTACTAGGGTTAAGTTAACCTAGGGTTGGATAACTAGAGTCAAGTTAACCTAGGGTTGGATTGGAAGGTGATTTTATGCACTTTTGAAAAGTGTTTTGGAAGCAAATCATGTTATGTAAAGGACTTTGGTAGACAACCCTTTTGAAGATCATTTCCATAAAAATTTGGCTCTAGCCAAGAATATGGTTTATATGGTTGGTGCTTGAAAACCATTCCAAAGAAGGCTTTCTTAGGGCCATTATAACCATCTATCTTGACAAGAGTGGGGATTTCAAGAGTCAACATAATGATGACAACTTTGGAGAAACCATTTTAAATGCAAAGATGGAGAGAATAAATCATTGAAAGCTATTTTTGAGGAAAATGTTTTGGAAACCATTTTTAGAGGAAACTGTTCCAATAAGGTAGGGTTCCTGTGGCCAATATAAAGGGAGACCACTCAAGAGAGGATTCCATAGGGCCATTCCAACCACTAAACTTGAGGGAATAGAAACCTTGGAAACTAGAGAGTTGGGAAAACAACTTTTATGCAAATTAAAATGCAATGATGCAAAAGTGTGAGTTAGAGGGTAGTGGGGGATTTTCTAAAGCATGAATTCTAAGGTCTCATTTTAAACTTCAAGGAGCCAACTCTTGGAACCATTTTGAGGGGGTATTGAACTTAAAAATGACATGGAAACAAGAATAATGTAAGTTTTGTAGAACATGGTTATAAACATGAAAATGAGGCCAAGCACACAAGATATGATCAAGATAGCAAAATGCAAGGGGCTCATGAATACATACAAGGCTTTAGGCTACACCACATAATCAAGGGGCTCGTAAGCCATACCATCTTAAAGTAGGCTAGTGAGAGATCCCTCTACACGGTGACTCCCACTAGCTTTCCTCTAGGCATGAACTAAGAGCCTTCTTGGCTCAAGCATGTAAGAAAGGGGGGTTGAAGATGAGGATTAAAATAGAGAATAGCCTAAATAGGCTAGAAGGGAGAAGAGAAGAGTGGGGGAAGACAAAAATATAAAAGAAATACCACCTTTAGCCTTCAACACACTTGTAATCTTCTATGGATGCATTGACTTGAACTTGAATGGCTTCAAATAGGCTCGAGGAGCTGGAAGGAGGAGTTTAATGGTGTGTAGGGCTATGTGAGTGAAGTGTATGGGCTAGAGGGAGGTGGAATCTAGCCTAAGTGTTGGAGGGGTGAAAGGTATATAGAGATTCGAGATTCTAGAGCAGTTTCAGCAGAGCTTCGCATTAATTTTTGGTTCTGGAATATGCAAAGGGGGAGGCTGGTATTTGTAGGTAATCTGGAACAGGTCTGGCGCATATGCTACATGCTCCTGGCCAAAGTTTGCCCTGGCGCATATAGCACATGCGCTAGTACTGTTCCATTACCAGAATGCCACGTGGCACCCATTGTATTAGCTTAATCTTAACAATTGATCAAACTTTGGTCGATTTGATCAAAATCTAGGAGCATGTAGCATATGTTCCGTCACAGGGAATGCTCGTTTAAACTTTGTCTTGATAATTGAGCTAACCGGGAAGGTTTCGGGGGAATCGGTTGCACCCACGATGTTCTCCTAGGGCTTCTCGTGAACTTTCATGTTTTCAAAAAGTTTGAATGGTGTTCAGAAGTTCGTGATATCATTTCGAAAAACATGCATAAAATGGCATCTTTGCAGAGCGTCTGTGATACGCTCCATGGGGGTTCAAAAGTAGCTATTTTTGTGTTGCATGATCAAGGCCTTCGGGAAGCGATCTCTTCGATCGGACCGTACCGATGAAAAGTATTCTGAAAGTACTTTCGGGAATCCCCTAGTTTACGCATTTCTCAAGTCGTTTGATGGTGTGTTATAATTAGAAAATTGGGAGAAAAGTCAACCTTGGCGGAGTATCTGCGAGACGCTCCAGGGGTTGCTGAAAGTTATAGTTTTCGAGCCATATGATGAAGGGCTTTGGGAAGCGATCTATCCAATTAAGCCGTATCGATGGAAAGATCTATGAACGAGCTCTCGGGAATTCCCTGGTTTTCGCATTTCTCAAGTCATTTGACGGTGCGTTATAACCAGGGAGTCGGGAGAAAAGGCAATTCAAGCGAAGCATCTGCGAGACGCTCCAGGGAACTGTTATCGAGTCGCGGGTGTTTATCATCATAAGGTCCTTTTTAGGTTAAACAGGGGCATATGGTACCCGCCACTTAATATCCTGGGACCGGTGTTGTTTTAGGGCGCGTTTGAATTGTCAAGGGCAAAATAGTCATTTTGGTTGGTTTTGGTTGAAAATGGTCAGGAATGGATCGGAGTGTTATTTTAAGCGTGCCGGGTCGTGCAGGGATGGTTTTGAGAGAGTCTTTTATCGTTCGGTGGGGTTTGTGCAGTGCTTGGGTGTTCACAGGTGAAACGGTCATTTTGACCAGAATTAGCCAGAATTGGACCAATTGGCGTGCGGGTCCTAACAGTTTAGTAACATTTTGGAATGGTGGATTTACCATTTTGAGGGATTTTGAACTTTCTTAAAACGTGTCTGGAGGCCTAAGGGGTAAGTTTGGTCATTTTTCAGCGAGTCGGGTTAGCAGGCGCCGGTGTTGACCTAGGTGTAGGTTCCCGAGACCGTCCGGTCTCGGAAAACTACCTGTGCGGTGTTGGTCCTTGAGACCGCCCGGTATCAGAGAGCTACCTGTAGAATGGTGTTGGTTCTTAAAAACGCCTGGTCTCAGAAAGCTACCTGTGAGGGAGGTGTTGGTCTTCGAGGACGCTTGGCCTTAGAGAGCTACCGAATGACGGACATTCTACATTGGCGGGCTAGTAGGCGCCAGAAGTAAACCATTTGGAATTTGATAAGGTGTTGGTCCCTAAGATCGCCCGATCTCGGGAAGTTACCTGGATAGCGTTGGTTTCCGAAACCGCCAGGCCCCGAAAAATTGCCCGGAATGATGTTTGTGGCTTTATTTGGGCTTTGTGGGCCCAGGAAGCGACTAATTGACTGGATTGGAATTTGAAAGGCTCATCTTGAGCCTGCATGTGTTGTGATTTTTGAAAACTAGATCCGGTCGGGATGGAGATTGTCGAGTGGGCAAAAATGGGGTACTTACACTTGTGAAATATTTGTTGGCCTGAACATCTGGATGCCTATTCGAAGTTCTTCTTTCAGTCCACTAATGAAATAGTTGATGAAGAATTCTTTGATTAACCTACTGGTTCTATTCGCAAGTTATTTAAACTTCTCTTGATAATACTTCATTGCCCCTAGTTACCTTAATTTAGTGAGTTATCCAATAGTATCATTAAATGCATAAGGCCCAAACCTAGTTGTTAAGGCTTTTCCAAAGTCCTTCATTGGTTCTATCCCAAATGCGATTTTTCAAACCACTTACCATTAAATTGCATTCTCTTCGATGTGTAACGATGATAGCCCTATTTTCTGGGTTTCATCCACATGATGATACTCGAAATACCTCTCGCATTTGTACAACCAGTAGGCTGGATCTTCTCCATAGAATCTAAGAAAGTTTACCTTCGCAAATCTGGTTTGCCTCCTATTTTGACTACCATCATTTGATGATTCAATTCTTTTTGGGATTGATGCATTCATTCTAGGAGCCAATTAATCATACCTCAGATTCAAGGTAGATACCAGAATTTTGATCTCCTTCAATGACTCCACTTGTTTTTTAGAGATATCTTTCAGATTCTTAAAATTTTCATCTGAAGTTGCTCTCCAACTCTTCAGATTTTCTTCGAGCTTCTTGATATCCTGCGATCGAGTGCTATCCGTTGTTGATTAAGTATCACAGGTCTGATAAACAACTGCTCTGATACCAATTGATAGACACTTAAGTAAAAGAAAACAAAAAAGAAGAAACAAAGCTTAATCAAGCTCTAGTTTTGGAAGTTTATAGGAAATGGGGAATATGGAAACAAGCATACAAAAAGACAATTCACAAATTAACACCCTATCTTCCCTCTATCCCTCTTCTTATACTATTCTAATAACAGCTTAGCTGTTATTTCCCTCAAAAAACTCCCTCCAATATTCTATTATGACTTCCTCTCTCCTATAACAACCATCAGTTACTATTAACCACCAGTTAACTGATATTTAAATTACATTCTCTATTGACTAATCTACCCTTGTCTCTTAATAGAACCCTCATCAAATACTTTACCTAATTGATGGAAATCATCAAAATTATTATAAAAACATGATGGTTTTAAAATTTATTTCTCAAACTCAAGTAGTTTTAAACTTATTTATTAAACTCAATTTGCTCCAAAACACAACTTGACTTCAAGTCATGTCTTCAAGTATAAAGTTGTTTTCGTTGTGCCTTCAAAACATGGCTTCAAGCGTAAAACCTTGTCTTCAAGACATGACTATTCTCATAAAAACGATGTTTTTTCTTAAACAATTTAGGTTTAAGAAATATGTTTAAATCCACCTAAATTTGGGTGATAAGTTTTAAAATCACCTTGGTGTGGTCATAAACTCGAAAATCATTACTTCCACCACATTTGGTTAGAGGATAAAATGGGGGATAAGGATGATTTATCCATGGGACCAATTTATCCTAGGTCTAGAAGCACAATAGAAGATGGGATCAAGAGGGCGATAAGACTTTTAGCCCAAAAACCTCTATCCTACGCCTTTTAGAATAAAGTCTGGGGAGAGAGCTTGAGGTATGCATGTTACAAAATTGTCTTTTCTTTATATGCTTAGGTATAATGCAAACTTAAGAGTAGTATTATCTTCTCTCTTATTTTCATACACAATCCCACCTTAAATATGAGCCATACCAAACATGGGGTCGGTATTCTACATTTCCCAACTCTTTAGCTCATGGGATTCCTAATCCTTCCATCCCATCTGAAAACCAAACGAGACCTTTAATATCATATGTACTTCTCACATCTGTTAGAGATTTATACCAAAGACATTCTTTGTGTAATGACTTTAATATTTATTAATAAATTAGATATTCTATTTTAATGAAAATATGTATAAACATTGTTTGCCTTGCATTATTTATATAATGATCTTATAAATGTGTCACTTATTTTATATAGTAGACGATATGGTGTGTATAGTAGACTTATGCACGGAAGATTAATCATCGATTCCTATAGAATATAATTTATTGTTTACAGCCTTAGATGAAACTAGATACACTATTTTATTAATCGATGGATATCTATGATCTTAACGTGGTAGATAAATAAGCATTTAATAATATGAACCTCAAAATATAATATCTAGTATGACAGGGAATGCAATTATACTTTTCTAGTGGTATAAATTATAATTTATGTAAATAAGGATTAATCCGAGTTAGATTAGAAATTCTTATTTGCGTAAGAAACCCTAGTTATACTAATCATGTGCTCCCTATCGTAATCTCTATATATACGCACTATATGAGCAGATAAGGTAATAATTATTCATAATTTTAGATACACGTTTTTGTAAAAAATAGAAACTCTAGCAGATGCGAATCCACTCTTTATGGAGTAAGGCATGTAGGGAGAATACAACAGAAGTTCAAAGATTGCGTTTAGACATTTGATTCGTACTTGTTGTTGTTCGAGATCAAAGCATAAGGATTTCAAAGGTCATACCTATAGCTATTCGAGATAAAGAGCGAGAGAAATCAAAGAAATAATACTAATCACGTAGATTAGTTTCTGATAATTATATCAAAAAAATTTTAGTATTATGCGTTTGCACTAAAATTAGGTACGTCTACAGAATTTTTTATAGTGCTTATTATAAAATTGAAAATATTCAAGAAAAATTGCAAAAGAAAAAATTACACCTACCACTCTAAGTAGATTTAAAGAAAAGGGAGACAAGTCCTCTTACATTTTGAAAACTAAACTATCTATTTTATTTTCTAGCTTTTACAATAGATTTTTCTTTATTGTTAAGTTATCATTAAGAGATATGTCATAACAAAAAGATCCTTAACTGTAACAAAAAGACTAATTAACTTACACATACAAATGAAATTACTAAAGTATCCATCACCTTAAAATGACACTTGTACCCCTTTTCCTTTTCCTTCTCCTTTTTCTTCTTTTTTCTTCTCTATTGCTCTGGCTCCCCTTATATCTTCCACTAACAACCACCAGCCACTAACCCTCTTTGTATTCCACTCATACTAGATTTCATGAAGGCATTGGCTTAAGCAATATTAGGGGCCATAGAGGCAAGCAGAGCAATGGTATGCACAGCTGTGGCGATCATACTTGTAGTGGGTGTATTGACAACGATGCATTCGACTCAGTGATAAGCTGGAGATCGATGTTTTTTTATACCAACACCGACCCTTCTTATCACATTGAAAGCGACAGTTGGCAGCCTCGAACACTTTCATATTACGTTCATCTTACTCTTCACGAGCAAAATGTCAACATTGCAAGATATTTGAGCTCAATTTTTCTCAACAGCCAATGATTGTCATTGAAGTTGGGTATGTGAATGAGAGAGATTTGGTAAGGGAATGCTCAATGCAGAAGAGGAATTGAGGAAGAAAAGATAAATATAATTTATTGGAAGATGAAGAAGGAGAAGAAGAACGAGAGATTAAGGAAAGACGTGTGAGAATGCAATTCGACACTCTTCTCTTTTTCTCTCTCGTTGCGTTTGCCTTTGTGTGGTTTTTTGTTTGCGACTCTAAAAATTTGTTGGGTAGGAGAAGGAGATGTTTTTGTAACTGTTTAAAATTCGAAAGATGAAACAGGGGGTGGTTCCATAAAAAAGTTATGGTATGATGGGTAAAGAATCAGTAGTATAATTGTATGAATGATGTAAAGCAAGATAGGATAGAGATAATAAGGTTCATGAAAGTGAGCTGGTGGGCATAGAAGAGTGAGGGTAGAGAGGAAGTAAAAGAGGTGCTGGGTCAATTGGGTCACAAAGAGAAAAGGTGTAGGTGAATGGAGAGAACTGAAGGGTTGGCCGACAATGCTAATGAGTTGGCTTGGTCAAAAGAGAGAAAGGGAGGAGCAGGAGGGAGAGATATGGTAAGGTTGGTGGTGTTTGGGCCCAAAGAAAAAGAGACAAAAACATGTCCTATATAGTATATAAAAAGAAAAAGTGTAAGCTTACGAATGGAGGGGGAAACATGAAGGGAAAAGTGAGTTTGTTGTTTTATAACCAAAATATCTTATGTGTAGACCCAAATTATGTTACGAAATTAGGTGTAAAAAAGTTATGGTACCCTTATTTACCAATTTTGAAAAGGGAGGGTCTGGGTAATTTTGAGGTGGCGAGGGACCTATATGCATATTCCTAGGACGTAATCACGCGCGCGTACCCGTGCAGCACAGCATAATAAATCGAAGCTGCAGACACACAGCGCAGCTGGGGTTGAATAGAGAGAGTGTGGGCAGCAAAGCGAAAGCGAACAAAATGAGCAGAAAATCAAAGACAGATCAAAGGAGGAAGGGGGGCGGTGATGATGAAGAGGTAGATATGCTGCTGCGAGCGGCGGAGGACGAGATGCTTCTCAACCTCAAGGTCGATTCTCACATGTCACGCGGTGCCTCTCAATCTTCATATATTGACCCTGATCTCGACCGTCGCTTCCAAGCCCTCAGATCCTCCCGACCCACCAACAAAGCGGCACAGCCACCTCGGAAGCCCCAACCACCATTAGCAAGAACGACTGCTGCCGATGATGATGATGAGAAGGCAAACGATAAGAAGAGGGTCGTCGATAGCAGCAGCATCAGCGATGATGATGATGATCTCTTTGCTCGATTCGCTGCTCTCAAGAACTCTCTTCCCACCTCTTCCTCGCCTTTCCATACTCATGATCCTCAGATTCTCAAAAAGTCCAACAGTGGGGATGAGCAATCTAATGGGTGGACAATTGCGAGTGATGAAGATGAAGTCCAGAAGGTGATCCAATGGGCTATTGACGCTGCTCGACTGGATCCTTCTCCTCCCACTGACGACGACGACGACGACGACGACAATGCTGATAGCATTAGTGATGGTGATAGCGACGACGACGGTGACGATCGTCAAAGGAACGGTGAAAGAAAGAAGGTCCAACAGAGGAAGTAGTATGTTTATCAATCACCCACAAATCATTCTGTAACAAATGTTTTTTTTTTTTTTTTTTATTTCTCCTTTTTCCTATATTCATATTTTCATTACAAAATTATGAACTTCCGTGAGTCTTATATGGTGCATAAGTATTATAGTCAGATGAGAGAAATACTATTTCTGGCTGTTTATAACACTCCAGAGTTTTGTGGGTGTCGAAGATTGACGAAGTTTGTTCAGAACTAATTCAAGTATAAGAACTATAAAGAGTGTTTATTTTGATATTCTGTTTAGCTTTCATCTGATTATAGTTCCAGATAATTTTCATAGAAACAGTAACCTGTAATAGAATAACCCAGCTGATTAGATTTCTCAGATATTTTTTGACTGATTCAGTTCATGGTTTCTATTGAATAGTTGCATTATTTTATGCTGAAACAATTAACCAGAAAATGAGTATTATAATTAGCTTGTTAAAGATACATTGGTATCTGATACATAGATAATAACATCACTTGAAATTGCTTGTTGTCTGTTGAACACTACAATATTTTTTGTCTTATTTCCTTAAAATTTTCAGTAATTCATTCTTCATGGTTGTTTCTTTTAGTCCATCGATGAATTTTACATATCATGACCTGAAAAATATGTGTTTGTGTTATGCTAGAGGCCTAGGTGATTGACATAAGGACATTAGCCTAGGTCCTGAGTAGTTTTTCCCTTATGTGATTAAATTGATGCTGTTCATGCTGGCTGATAGGTTACATCTCCTTTATGCTTGATAAGATTGCCTTCAAACTGAATAATGTAATTAACATAAATAAGAACTCATCTTGGTGACTAAGTCGTGGTTATGGAATCATTTTAAACAACTTGAACACGAGCTGTTGCTTAAATTTTTAGCCAGCATGAACAAGAGCTATGGTCGGTTGTTGTTGAATGATGGAATATTCTAGCAATTTTGTAAAATTATTTTCTATAGACAAATGTTTGCAAAACGATTTAAAATTCTAGCAGTTCTTCGATTTCTTGGTTTTGATATGAAATGGCCATGCTGTTTGATTAGCTTTCTCTAAAACGAACCACAGATTGGTACAGATCTCAGCACGGGGGTTATTAAACATTTTCATCTATCTCGCAAGAAGGTATACTCTGATCAGATCAGCTTGGTCGACGATAGAATTGAGTACTCATGTCGTTAATCTAAAATGTTGATGAGATTAATGATCATTAATACCTTTCTCTTGTCGATAATTTCTACGTGATGATGAGATTAACGATCATTAGTACCTTTCTCTACATATCATCAGTGTTGATTTCTGGGTATTACTTCTTTAAAATAGTTTGTCCAGAAATTTGCTGTAATTACTTTGTTGTAAGATGCCTAGATATGGTTTAGTTTTGGCCACTGGGAGTGAGTATCAATTCATGTTTAATGCCATAGATCTAATCATTTAAGTGGAAGTAGAAGGTACCTACATATATGCTTGTGCATGTGATTAGAAGGCCCTTTTGCATAGTTTTCTGATTTGGTACTGGAGGAATTAATGTCGTTGTAATTCAACTCACTGTCCTTATACCAACTTTCGGGGCTACATGAACGAGTAAAAATTATTCATATGTTGGACTTCTACTATAGTGAAAAATAGCTCTGCAAGCTTTGATATGACTAAAGGTGCATAGGTACAACTAATTCACATGCCAATTACCGAAGGAATGAAAAAAAGTAAGGGATAGAGTTGCAGTTTTCCAACCTTTATTAGTGCAATGTAAATTTGGGTAGCAAAGAGAGGTTAATTTTAGTTTTGACCTCAATAGGGGAGGAACCAGGATTTTATTTCGAAGGGCTCCAAAATTTGAAACACAAATTACATATTGATACAATAAATATATTTTGAATTTAATTCAAGCATGTGCAACGCTAAATTTCTACATAAAAAATAAAACCAAAGACTTTCAATTTTGGCCCAACAAAATAGGAAAAATATTAATTGTTTCCTAGTACATTTCAACTCAATTATTGGGGTTAAAGTGACCTCAACTTTCTTTGAAAATTTAATCGTCATCTATGATTGATTTTATGCATATTTCATAGCAATTTGATTTTCAATGTAGGAAATCAAATAATCTGTGAGAAACTCGTCTTTCATTTTATTACAAAGTCTAGTTTGACAATATTCATGGCTGTAAAAAATCATTCTGTAATTACACTAAAGCCTAAAAGCGTAAGCACAAGCCCAATTACTATAAAAAAACGCACTGATTGTTGATTTTATTGTGTTAGTATGTACAACAAAAGAGAGTAGGATCCATAATTCATTATTCAAAATACTTATACAAAATTTATACGAGCATAAAATTTATAACAATTTTTTGTAGAATAATTTACTTGAATCCTGGCTTTTCACTTTAAAAAAAAAACACTCAATGACTCCTTATTGCAAATATTTTACTGACACATCATTTAGGTTGGGTTTTTGTACAATTTTTTTTGAAAAAAATAACTATTTTCTTTATTGGATTAGAGCCTTAAAAAGGGTTCTAAATTGTGGGGGTGCCAATAGAATATCAATTTGTCAGGCTATTAAATGAATATACTATATATAAGAGGGCCATCCCAAAGTTGGGGGGTGCCATGGCACCCCTCCCTCACTAGCTAGTTCTGTCCCTGGACCTCAAGGTATTAGGATGATTCATTCAGACATACGTTTGTTCAGCCCAGAAATGCACATTTGTTGATTGAGGAGCCCTAAGCTTTGAGAATTCAAACTTATATTTGCATTAAATCTTGTTCATATTTTCCCACTATAGGAGGGAGACATGCACCACACGTGTTCCTGCCTTCATTCTGTATGTCGCTTATCTTAATTGAATTATTTCTGCTCCTTGGCTCAGTTATGTCTCCTTATCAAAATGACCTCGCTTGCTTCCAAGTGGCAAAAAGTTAGGCAAATATAGACAAAACGTGCCAAAACTGCCTGCCATACAAACTCCACTTGCCTATTTACAAAAGAATAGAAGATCTACTTGTGTTCCTGTATATTAGGTCTTCCGCTTTCTTCGAGAGCATTACAGGTGCATGCCAATTTTTTGATCTGCAATCCCAGTTTCTGATAATTGCCTGATCTCGTTATTTCTTGGAGCATAAAGCAGTAGCGCACTCTCAATTTCTTTCTTGTTTCATATTCAGTTGATACAGGATCAGTTCTGACTATTTACAATCCAAGACTATTTACAATCCAAGCTGCTATGTGCAAATGACATGTTCATATTTTAGTAGCCATTTCTTTCAGTCCTCCTTGTTGATTAAAATGTTAGATTGGTGATGTATCAATCGAAGATATAAGACCTGCTTATCACTGTCATATGTGGTATTTTACTTGACCATGAGCGTACCAGGCATAAATGTGTGAAATATGGGTTTAGTTCATGGTACTGCTCTTTTGCAGGGCCAATAAAGAATATTTGTTCACTTCACTTTCTTTAGCAGCACAAAATGGTGCAAGTAGTCTTCACGTATTTATGGCACTGAACAACACATGAATCTATTTCTGTTTTGGTATTTCTGCATATCATGTGTGCAAAAATATGTGTAGTAGCTTTGGTAAATACTCAAGTGCATATGCCTTGGTCGATGTCCTCCTTGTATATACTTGAAAGAAAGCTTAAAAAAATGGAGGCCATAAGAAGAGTTAAAAGGAGTAATTTTCAGGCTTTACCACATGACACTTTTTTCAAATGAAGTTTAACTCCATGAGACCCCGTCAAGTCTATCAGATTTGTAAAATTTCCACAAGGCCAATTTTAAATTTGTTTCTTTCATTTTCCCCTATTTCTTTTCTAAGGGTGTTTCATACTTATTTTGCTGAGTTTTTTTTTTTTTTAAACTTTTTGGTCCGCCATATATGATCTTTTTCATGAAAGATATGTCAATTACTTGCATGAGAGTAACAGATGAAGAAAGTTTATGCATGAGACTCTGTTGACTTTGTTCTATACTTTATTCAGCTTGGTTTCCTGATATGTAAATTAATAAGGATAATAAAATTTCTTCAAGACCTTTGGTTGCATTAGTTTTTTTCTTGTTTTTTTTTATCTATTGTTTTCTCTTCATTTTATTTTTCTTTTGGGTTATTTTATTTACTGCAGAAGCTTTGAGTTTGATAGGCAAATAACATGCATGTCATGTGCCAACACCTATGTAAACTAGGTGTTGTGCATGACTGGAGACTTTGTTCTAGGAGCTTGTTCCGTGAAATTAATTATCAATGTCTTGTGTTTGATCTTTAATCAGTGGCACTGGTGTATTTTAGTTCGAATTTATGATGCAGTCCTTGGTTTGCCGGACATAATTTGGTTTGGGGAGAGAGAGAGGGGGGGAGAGAGAGAGAAACAGAGAGAGATTTGGGGCGCCAAGCCTGCCCAGTTCTCTCTTTGAAAAGGAATGCCTGCGATGTTTTTGTTCCTTCTATGGTGTAGCATTTTGAAAGTAATACACACCCTGAAAGGAACGTCAAAGCTTGTGAAAAGAGGAGTTAATGGCACTTCGGTTGCAATTCCAGTGAAATGAATAGAGGAGCAAAGGTCATAGCTTGTTTGTTGTGGGGTGGGACAATTAATTATTTGTTGATTTTGTAGGCATGTTGAGTGAGTCTGTTTATCTGGACAGGAGGATTCTGTTTCAATCTTACCCATATTTTTTAACCAAGGGCTCAGTTTCCTAGCAACGATTGAATTTTTGGGATGATGAAGAGAAAAAAAATCTTCAGTCGGTCAATAGATAAAAACACAGTATAAAGGCATAGGCTTTACCAGGAAAAAAAGTAATCCTACACTATCTGTAGTTTTAGCACTTTCAAATGAGTCAAATCTGAGCATCAGGTGCCTGGTGTACAAAATCTCCCCGACTCAAAATATTAATTTCTTCTTGGCTTAGCGAACCAAATTCTTATTTTATTTGATTTTTTTTTACATTTTAATATTACTTTTGTATTTTTTCTCTCTCATGATTGCTAATTTTGCACAATGCCCTGTAAAGGCCTTTCATGTAAAGCTTAACGTAATACTTAGAACACTGAAATGCTTTCATGGAAAAGGCACAGCCGGATGAACTGATTCTTTTCAACGATGTTCAAACAAATGAATGGAAAAAACCAGTTAGCAGTAAGTCAATCAAACTACTAACGGCACCAGACAATGAGGGAGGGACAACTGCCGACGTATGGTACATTTAACTTTACATGATAACAATCTTAGAAACGAAGATTTCGAAACACAAATATAAATGTTTAAAGAGTTCCACAAAAATGTGTGCCTGCAAACTGAAATCTCCAAAAACGTTGCCAGGTGAATTTTCTGAATGGGCAAAAGTAATCTGCAAGCAGTAGCATAAAATGAGAACCGGATGATAGCAGCTATAAGGTGTAATAATGAGAATGAAAATTAAAACAAGAGAACTCACCTGCGATGGTGCTATGGCTGGCTAAATCCTTGGATGGCACCCTGATTATAATTAATAATTTTATAATACACCATTCAAGTGTTCTGGAAGATAATCTTGATCTATTGTGTTTCCTAGTTTCCTGAGAATCTGGAAACAAAACCCTCAACATCATTAAATGGACAGAAATGCGTGTAGATGTTTTTGCATGTGTTCCTATAAACTCCTCACCTAGCTTGAAATTAACGGAACTCGTCATGGTACTCATAGTCATCTTCATCTTCGTCATTGAATATAGAACTATAAAATACATATGGGCTGTCGATCATCTCTGTCAGGCTTAGACGCCCATCTTTATCCTTATCTGCCTGCAGAAAATGAAAAATGAATTTGAATTAGCCTACCAAAGCACACACTCTTTTCCAACCAAATAAAAACATGCCTTCAGAACCGACTTGATAACATTATGCTGTTATACTGAAAGAGCAGCAATTGACTCCACGTCAATAAAAAAAATCTATCAAAATAAAAATATCACAAATCAATTATCTCCTCAATCCCACACAGCTGAACCGTGACAGCTTTTCTTCAACATCACCAAGCTAGAGATGGAATAATGAATACATGCTGGCAAAGTAACTTCTACGTGAAGCTGTTTCTTTCTTCCTAAATGGCACAAATGGTAAGAAGAATGCAAGAGGTCGCAGTGAGCTTCTTTTCTATTATCATCATGGCAAACATATTACAGAAATAAACATTGTCCATGAGGCATATGGGCAACAGGTCCCTGAGCTACTCTCCTAAAAGACTAGGGAAGAAACTTTATGATTTGTGGACACAGATACAGAGATTCCAACACGGCAACTTAACATCAAACATGAGGACACAGCTGGCAGTAGGGCGGCATGATTTATCCTGTGTAGCAACTCTCCAGAGAAGCAGCACTTTGTGTAATATGGACGGCTTTCACTGAAAGCACTACTAAGTGGAGGTTTTTAACTCGATCTCTCACTTCAAAAAAGAGAGCAGCATTATTTTTTATATGAAATTTTGATAGCTAGGATAAATTCACTAGACAGTTGATAACTTGATACTAGGGGTGCACAAAAGAACTGTATAATCCGTGAACCAACCCAATCCGGCCTCCCTGGGTTTTGTTGGCTCGGTCCTAATAGAGGTTCAGTTCTTGGGTTACCCAATGGCCAACCCGAGACCAACCCCTAATCCATAATTTACAAAATCCTATAAATTGTGTAGATTAATTGACATTTCTTAAGGTCATTGGTCATGAATGATTTACACTGACATTGCTACACATAATCATTATCTTTGCCATTTTGCATTATAGTGATAGTAAAAAAATTTCATATAAATAGTTCAAGTCATATATAATAAATCAGATCCACAGGCCAATCAGAACAAATCTGAATTTTCTCAGGTAGTGTTGGTTATGTTTAGTGCTAGTTCCAAAACTTAGGAACCGATCAAAGTTGTTTCGGAGCTAGCCTTCTAGATTTGGCTCTGACCTGAACCAAATTGACCCATGCAAACCCCTGGTTGATACATAAAACCTTAGGGCCTAAGGCATGCAATGATCTTAGTGCTGGCATCCAAAAGAAGAAAAATAACAAGGAAGTTCAGATTATGGCGGTGATGTCTACCATGTCAACATCTTCAATACGGGCTTGTTTAGGACATAGGAGATAGTTGAATATAAAGAATTTCTAACAAACAAAGGATACCATAAATATCTTTGACTCCTAAAACTTAACAATATGTAAATAAAACCAAACCTGCTCCACATCTTCCTGACAAAAAGAATCATACAAGGCTTCATACATGGGAAACTTGATTCCTAGAGGTTCCAAGCAGGTCTAGCCTCAAACTGACAAGCTCCCAACACTTTTCTTGTATTTGTGACAGTAGTGAACGGAGAGCTGTTGCCTATATAAAAATTGCTTCATGACTTCTATTGTGATAACATATGGTGATTAAACCATCTGCTGGCGGGATGGGAATTAGACCTTACGTTTAACTAAGTAAATATAGTATTAAATCTGATAAGCGAAGCAAAATAAACTATGAAAAGATGCACAGCCAGACAGGGTCCAAGCTCAACAATAGTTCAAGATGTTTAGATAGCTTTCTCTAAATATGATATTTTTCTTGATCATAAGATTTAAGAACAGAGTCTAATGCTGCTTAACGTCTCCATTTCTTGTCTTCTATTATTTATTGGCATACACCAAGTACGGTACAGAAATGGCAAACAAGTCAATCAAATGGCAGAGAGACTACTCTTCCACCTAGATGGCAAAGCAAGGTAGCTATCCTAGTAGAGGACTGACCAAATGGCATATCCATTTCCCACTCCATATCGCCAAGCAGAAAATAGGCCAACTAGTGAATTCGAAGAGTAAATTTATGAATAAGATCCATTCAATCAGCTGCCTTTTTACACTTAATGTACCTGTTCAGAGCAGGCTATCACAAGGAGTTGAGTCAAGGTCTCGGAACAACTAACCGTGGAAGAAAGCAACCTCAGGTAACACTAAAGTTTTCCAAATTACAGAAAAGGGAAAATAATCAACCATGACATCTGTAAGGTACATTAACAAGTAAAACTAAAATCAACCATACAGCAGACTAGGCGGAAAGCCTCTTAAATAACCCCATGCTTAAAGGTACAGTTAACGTTATCCACTCCAACCAGCATATTTAGATCCATGTTTATGAGAATTATTTTTGAGACTACCATGGCAAATTATGTGCTCAAGTTAATCTTATTTCTAATCAATTAAAACAATCCCCGTTTCAGTTAAATGAATACCTGTGATATGATGTAATCTGCCTGCTGCTTTGCGTAGTAACGCTCTGATGGATGAAGTTTACCAATGACTGGTAGCAGTTCTTCATCTGACAAGTATCTACAAGGCAAGACGAAGTGCGGGTCATTAACAATATTATGAAGCAAATACTCAAATCACCCAAGGGAAATAAATTGAAAAGAAAAACAATAGAGAATCACACAAGCAAGTTCCCATATTTATAAAAGGAAAAGATATCATGATAAATACCCGTCACCATCTTTGTCAAGCTCAGCAAATAACTTTCTAGCAGGGGCCTCTGTGGAATCATCAGAGTCATGCGAAGAATTGTGACCTTCTTCATCAAAATTTCTTACAAAGTCAAACAGACCATGAAAAAATTCCTTGAAATTAACTTTCCCATCTCTATCAGTATCTCTTTCCCTAAAGAGAGGAAAGCAAATGGATCAGTCAAAAAAGTTAAGCAACTTATATTTCAAGCATCAGTGCACATAATTCACAATAGGAAGTGGAACTAGCAAGTAAATGGCTATAGTCAATAAAGAAAGTCACAAAACAAACCATGTATAAGGATATACTAATTTTTCATCCTAAATCAAATAATGTTGAATCCAAACAGTTTGCTCTGCCTATAAATCATTCCTGCCTTTGATACCCAGATGTTCGAAGTCAAGAGAATCATGCTTGGCCTAGCATTGATAAGTTTTCTTTACTGTTTTGCAAACAGATCTGGTCACATTTAACAAAAATTTACCAAGAAAACACAATGGATAGCACTCTTTTAATCTTAGGGAAGAAAAGTACAATGGAAAGGTAACGCATCCTTCTAGATACAACAAAGCCAATGTCAGAATTCAAGGAGCAAAAATGCGACCAACCAACTAAAAGATCTTTGGAATCCTCTTAAAAGGGACGTAATAATGAAAGCTAAAAATCTCCCTCCCACCCCACTTCCCAAGAAGATAAAAGGAAGAAGAAAAAGAAAAAGAAAAAGAAAGAAAGAAAGAAAGCTAACAAAAAGTAAAAATGAAGTGCTAAATATGACCTTGAATAAGAAGTTAAACACTACATGTTTTCCACTTTTGGTATGTAGAAGCGAAGTGCTTCACATAATCAGGTGGGTGATGAGATGCATTCCTACAGCTTTCATTGATTCCAACCGCAAATTAACCGAGCTGATCGTGAACTTTAGACAAAGGCCTACCAACACTCATCTCCCGGCAGTTAATCTAGACTGTTAGGCTGGACCATGCATTACTGTATTTGGGAATGCCTCCTAGACCTTCATATCAAGATAAGACAGTCTGGGAAGATATGGTTGACTGCTCATAGAATAGTTGGTCCCTTCAAATAGTTACTGCCTCTCAGGCTTCCTCTTTAAGCAAAGGAGATTCCTATCAGAAGAATTTTCACCAAACTTCAAACATATTTCTGTCCCTTTTCTCAAGTATCAGTGGCAGAAAATTAGAAGTTTTGACAAGATTTCATACGTAGTATCTCAATTAACAATTGAATCTCGCCTTGTTACATTTGAGTGTCTCAAGGTGGCAGAATGTAAGCATGGGAATTGAGGTAATAAATCTATAAAAGATACTCTATGGAAAATTTTAGAAGAAGAATGTTTACAGGGTTTTATAAGATGCATGAGGTACACAATTTCAGTTGGAAACACCACGAAGCTAAATTTTCTGATGGGTCACACCATGATAGAAGAACTCAAAACATATATAGAATATTTGGGATTTGTTAGTTGGTGGCATTTACAGCAAATGTTTGCGGCATTATTGCTGAGAGGACAAATCGAGGGGAAGCTTTCATTTGCTTAATCATTGTCTTTTTCTGCATGAAACATGATTTTGAATGGATATATATGAACTAAATGGATTTCATGTGCACATATAAGAAAGCAGGTAAAACATGCATACCACCCCCATCTAAATTGTGGAGGCCGTATAAGTTGCACACCCTGTTAAGAACACCAATATGCTGCAACGTTCTTTGTATAACCATTTCACTACATAAAAAGAAATTATATTTGAAGTCTTTCACCAAACAACACAATCCCTCTTTCCTCAAATATAGTCCACATTTCTTTTTTTCTATATCCCACAGTTATTGTCCATAGTCAAAAGTCAGTAAGTAGTTTACATTGATTTTCCCATTACAACTCTGTTAAGGTGTTATTACAAGTTTCTCGACTTTGTATAATTTAAAGAGAAAAGTTAAAAGGGGAATTTAGTATATAAGTCCGAATACATTAAATGCCACTTCTATAACTATACACATTCTCAAAAGTGGACTATTTTTAAGGTCAGAGATAGCATTCTTCTTCCCATCTTTTTCTCTCTCATTTCATCATCCTCCAGACTTGTCTTAGTCATATGATTGAAATAAATACATTTTACGTATATCATATAGCTAACGTGGGTTGAACAAATAAACTTGTCTTGGTGTGTTTGTATGCCTTTACAAGTCTTGCATGCGGATGTGCTAAATTCCAACAATTAGATTTCTGTGTTCATATTCAGGTAACATAGCAAAAAAAAGGTTACATTTTCTAGGGGTAGAATCACTAAAATTGCCAAATATTCAATGTACTCTTTCTTTGATACTTCTGCTGGATGTCGCAAAAAGGATTGAGAAGTATAAATGCAATTTACTATTAGAGGTTTGGCATTTTTGGGGACAAAAATAATTATCATCTCTTGAACTGAAATGGAATTTGCTCCTTTGTTATGCAGCTTGTCCAACCAAGGGGCTCTACATTGTCTACAAGCTTCCAATGGAACCTCGTACCTCATGGTATCTGTTGGATTAGGCAAGAATTTTTCCCTCATGGAGGGGGTTTCAATCCAGGAAGTAGAAAGATATACATGCCACGGCAAGTTCATCACTCATATTCTGCGATCATAGAAGGCAGCCTCCCTATAATTAGAAGTCTAACTCCATGGCTGTAAAGTGAAAGCAGTAAAGAAGCATTTGTGGTCATCAAACCATAGAAGCCATTGCTTCATTACAAGATAATCTCTTTTTATTTGCCCAATGTAGGGTTGTAAACCCTACTAGTCAAGAAACTTCATGCCGGATGTCTAGGTCATTAGCTCACGTAATTCTCAGTATAACTTTTTAACATTAGTCATTAGCTCTAGAAACTTATGCATGCCCAATTTGGGCCAACTTCATGAGGGTTTATTCTTGCAAATTTTCTTTCATAACAGCTTAGCCCTCAGCTATGTCCGGTTTAATAAGACACAACCAACTTAAATGACAACCAAATAAGCTAGAAGGTTACATACAATAGCAAATAGTTCATTAGGGAGGTTTGAAAATGAATAAGAATAAAGTAAATTTGCTGAATTACTAATCTAGAAAACCGAAGAAGTTACTTGATTTAGTTCCCCACTCTCTAGAATCCTCTTATTTCTCCACTTCTTTAACATAAGTAGGGAAAACCCTAGAAGCTACTTGAGTTAGTCAACTACTCTCAACAGTTTTTCTTGTCTCTCTATATCTTCTTCGGTTTCCATGGAAACTAATTGAGTCAATCCTCCCATTGAATATTCTGTCTTTGTATCTTCTTTCTATCTCCTCATTCTAAAAAAAATCATCGCCTCATATTCTCCTTTGAAACACTTCCTCAAAATTTCCAAATTTGTAGCTGCCTTTCTTTGTTGAAGAGCTTGATACACATTATTTGTGCCCTTACTTAACAACTTAAGATTTTAGGTCAAGTGGTGACTTAACAATTTATTCTCAAGAATCTCAATGTTGTTTAAATACCACAAGGAAGTTTCTATATTCTTTCACACTCCAACTCTCATCCTAAATAAGCCAAATGAAAGCATCAATCATCTGAAGGCAGCTCTTAGAGGCTTTGATTTGCCAAATAGAAATAAAACCTTCCTCAACACTAATCAAAGATGGAAATCGCAGGTGTAGTTGCAAAAGCACAAGCCATCAAGTTTGAAAATGCAGCTTTGAGCTTGAGAGCAGCCACCTAGAGCAAGTAGAGCCAATGGTTAGATCTTCACCCAGTATTACTCCTCCCAGTACTCTTAACCAATAAGAACTGACAATAGGAATGTGCACTATTTTCATTCTGGCTAGAGCTGTAAATGAACCAAGCCGAGCAGTGAGTTGTTCAAGCTTGGTTTGAAACCTTTACGAGCCTGAAAATATATTCAAGTTTGGCTTGGTTTAACTTTTGAACTAATCTTAAATGAGCTTTAATCAAGCCGATCATGAACTGAACTCAAGTAGCTTTAACGTTCAATGCATATAAGCTTATTGAGCGAAGCTCAGAAAATTAGCGAGCATTAAAATGCATTCAAGCTTGGCTCGTTAACGAGCTGATCTTGTATGCACTTTTAACAAGCCAAACATGAGTCGAACTTGAATAACTTGGTTTGTTTTACATCCCTAATTCTAACATATATAAGCACCTTCTTGATGGAGGATGTGTTACTTTCAGGGCCAAAACAAGGAGTACGTCGCCTAGAGATGACAATTAAAGCTAAGGAAGAATCAGGAGGAGGAGAGAATAGGAGAGGAAACCTAGTAATCACACGTGTTCTTAGTCACTAAAATGATGCATTACATGTCACAAAATAATAAGATTCTGATGCATAGCTTTAGGAATGCTATCTACAAGTGGATTTGAGGTGGGTTTAGGGTAGGAATGGATTCTAGGAGGAGGGATCTGAAAAGTGGAATAAGGCTTCCATGATTTATAAACAGAAAATATGAGTTTTCACGTGATTTTCAGAAGTTATAGGTCGCAAGATTTCTGGAATTAGCTACAGAAATTATCTGACAGCAGCTATTTTGTAGTATCAGGGCATAGATTTAATGGCTAAACTAAAGGATAGGAAAAGGTCTGGGATATAACTTTGTGAAAGAGAATAAGAAGATGACTCTAGGAATCCCACCTAAAACTCCCTATTCCCTAACAATTTCAGATAAGGTAAGGTCCACAAAAGATTCACACAATTTTTTAAAACTTAAGTTCATATTATAGGCAAATTACATAGATATCTGTAGACTGTTGGTCCTCCTAATATATATACATATATTTTTAATGACCGGGTGTCCGTGCCTACTTGCGCGCACCTCAACTAATCATGAGACTTGTGTAGTTCTACCATCCTACACAAACCAGGTAATTACTGGACCAAAAACCCTGAGAGTGGCCCTAAGGAGTTGATAGCACTTAATAGGTTTTGAAACGGAGAGCTTATAGGGAGCAGACCCCTAAGAATTGGTTATCCTAATTTTACAAGAATTATATCTTGAAAGGGTAGAAAACTTGACTCCTTGACTACTAGACTATATAAAACCCCATAAATTTATTAATCCCATAACCTAACTTCACCCAAAAGATGACTTATGGCCAAAATTACCAAAATACTCCTAACTAATAAAACCAAGTAAAATGCTAATACATCTGTCCAACAACTTTCTAACCTAAAAAATACATAAAAGTAAGACTCAAATTGATGCTAAAATTCAATGCACCATATATGGGGCAAGATCAGCTACACTTTGCATATAACAATTCTCTTCTATCCGATCCACATTTCATAAACAAAAATCGAATTACATGCTTCTCCCATGCCCATCACGTATGCAAAACTTTAAAGCAAATCATAGATGAAGAGATCTCTCATCTGTATCGTCTCTGGATTAGAAATATGTAAAGTAATATGAGTGTATAGATGAGACAACTCTTGATCTCTGATGAGGCCAAAAATTGCATGCATGATGAGTATCAAAGGGCCATGTATCATATGGTTTTGTAGAAAACGGATGATGTACAATAACTATTAAAAAAAAACTTAGAATAACACTGTCTACACTTGATTTTGTGGTGGCTTTAGGCAAGGAAATCTTCTAGGCTTAAGGTAACAAAAGCTAAAAGAAATGTTATAGGGTTTCCAGATGAAGAATGGCTATATTAGTCCCTTTTGCAAATTATCAAGTTCCTGGGTTTTCAGAGAGAGGAGTCAAACTTAGTGCCCAATTAAAGAATAGGCTGAGCTGTTATTTGAAACATTTGGACCACGAAAATCTGACCTAGATTAACAAAGTAACCTTACCAATAAAAGGCCACTATGGAAGCCCATGGTACAGCGGCTACAGCCCATACAGAAAATCTAGAAACTCAAAACAGAAAAAAATGAAAACATCAATTCACTTCGATAGTAGTTAATGTCCACTATTATCAAAATAGGATTTTTCCAAATGACAATTTTGACCATTGAATCCTGGCTTCCCTCGGCTCCTCTAATACTTCCCAAGCTTTCCTTGCATCAGATAACCATTCCTTCTACTATTGAATAAATCCCAACTCGTTCACATTTGCCAATACTACTTTTTATATCAAAAACACTAAGAAACAGCCAAATAAATGAAGTTCACCATTCAGAAGGAAATTCTAAGCAAAGTAAGTTTTGCGGTTTATGAAGTAAGTTTCTGTATATGGAGATTTAAGTGAAGATTCCCATAAAACAATGGTAGAGGGAGCATGTGCCCAAAGGGGGCACTTCCCACCCCCCCCCTCCTTCCTTCAAATTTTAAAAATTACACTTTTGCCTATAGTTTTTTTAAATTCTTTTCAATTTAGCGCTTAAACATATAAAAAAAAGCCCCCCCCCCCCTCTTCAAATTTTTAAATATTTAATTTTTATCTACAATTTTAAGAAATATTTCCAATTTTATCCTCCAATTTTTATAAATGCCCCCTCAAGTTTTCAATTATTCTATTTTTACCTATAATTATAGAAATATTTTTAATTTTTGCCCACTAAAATTTTGTAAATGCTCTCTTAAATAGTTATTTTGCTTTACAAACCCACCTATATATATATATATATAACTTAGTATACATTATACATTAGTTGCTCTCCTTCCATAAATTTTTTGGCTCCGCCACTGGCAAAAAAAATAAAAAAAAAAGTGTAAATAACATTATTTTTCCCTCTTTTTTCATCCTTTTTGTTTTTTGTTTTTTTTTTTTTTTTTGGTTTGGGGGAAAGGAAGGGAGGGGGGGATACCTCCAATAATTTGTAGAAATTTTAAATTAAAGAGGTGCAAAAGGGTCACCACCCGAATGCAAAAGCAAAAACTACTACAATGTCTCAAGCCTCTATGAAGACCCAAAAAACAGGCCCCTCCATATCTCCCTCCTCTCTAGCCCCTTGAACCCTACCATCATAATTGATGGTGCTAACCAAATTCTTCAACTCCCTTCCACTTCTTGTTTTGCTTCCCCCACTCCTGCTAGCAGAATATTGGGCATGTAAATTTGGCCATCATCAAGTGCAGAAGTGCTCTACTAACATTTGTTTTATCACATTTAGTGACATTTATTTACTTTTATTCATAACTGCTTATTCATTTATATTGTATTATTATTGTTTAGAGTAGTAACCAAAATAGAATGGATTGTAGGGAAAATATTATTGACATCGAAAATGTACAAGCATTTCCCTCCACACAACCACACTGCCACTGAATCAATTAGTTCTACACTTCCACTCAAGTTGGTGCCTCATCATCATTGAAGACATGTTATACTTTAGAGGTTCAGGAACATTTTGAAAAGAAAAATACAAAAAAAAAAAAAAAAAAAAAAAATCCTGATGGAACTGAACTATTCTAGCAAAACGATTAATTTGTGGTAAAGATCTTAGTAGTGCCACAACTAGTAGAACTAGTCATTTAAGAAGACACCTTAATAATCATTTAACAAATCAAAATATAAATATTAAAACTTAAATACAATTAGGTAAATCAGAGGATGGTAATTTAGCTACATTTTCTTAAGATCCTATACATGCACGACATTTACTTCTACAATATGTTAGTAAACAGGAACATCCATTTACTTTTACAAAACATGAGAATTATGAATAGTTGGTTAAAAATACTCAAACCCAATTTCAAAAGATAACAAGGTTCTTCGACATTTCTTGTTAGCAAACTTATTTATCCATCAGGACAAAACAAGAGAAAGATAAGTCCTTCTAGCAATATAATAACATACACATTGGAACCATAGAACTAAATCATGGTCGCGGAGCGAGACGCGGACTCGATTGTGGTGTAACAAACGTGGGCATCATAGATGTTACATAACAGGATGGGGTTACCACGGTCATGATTTATTTTTAAGATTAGCAGATTCCAATAAAATTAATTGTTTCACATGTTTTTTATTCCATAATAATCTATCCTATTATTTAAAACAGGTTTGAATATACAGATTTTAATGTAACATTTAGTAGTATCATATTAGTTATCAAGCCTTAAGGTGATAGAAATTATAAAATCAGAAGCCTAATAAAAACAGACATGAACTAATACACAGTTAGCAGCTAGGGTTATAAATTACATTGCAAAATGGGCCCATAGAGAAACCCATCCGGTGTCTTTAGGTATTCATATTTATGGGAATAAGAAGGCTAGTTGTTGTCCGACATGGGAAGAATAAAACAGTCATAATGATGAGAGAGACACATTCAATGAAAAGAAGAGAAAAAGTTCAAATCAGATTCTCACTCCTCTTCTCCCCTTTGTTTTCCTCTTCTCTCAGTACATCGTCCCTATCACTAAAAAGCAACTCTCTGCTGCCTTACTTCTGTCTGTGTTTAAACAAAAAAAAGCAAACAAACAAGGAAAAAAACCCAGATTTGAAGTGTTAGGGGTGGTCACTGGAGACGAAGATCAAAAGCGGTGAATGGTTCGCAATCAAATCTGTGTGACAGCATAATGGCTGTTACACAAATGTTACGGCGGTGTATCGGATGATATGGATCAACTTCTACCACTACAAAAGGCCTGTTACATAATGGCCATTGCCAACTCTATGGACCGATTTTTTATTCTATGATAGGAACACTGCATTTCATTAACAAATTATAGAAGAATACTATATGACACTTAAATCAAAATGTCACTAGTAGAAAAATATTACTTGACAAAGTTAAAGGTACCGTTGAACCAGCATGACATGCATAAAGAACATAACAGGGCAGAAAATCAATTGGCATGACAAAGGCATGCATGCAGATGAAGTTTTCCAATGATTAATTTATTTAAAACGACGCAATTTTCTGTACTCTTCTTCATATGAACACCATCTGTTGACATCAGGCAGGAAGTAGAACATATTGCCGTAAGAGTCAAAAAATGAAATGCAATTAGCAAATGTAAATGAGATTTAGGATGATGAAAACAGCAAAAATGTATGACAAGATAAATTCATGAAATCTTACAAATAAAGAACTCACGTGAATACAGTACCTTATCTCCTCCTGGCACAACCAATGAAGTAGTTTTGGATTCTTGCTGTCAGCCGGATGCAGAAAGCTAGAATCCATCGAGAAAATAAATTACAAAAAGGAGGCAACAAAAACCAGAAAAAGAAAAATGACAAAACTACTTTGGCTAAATGAATAAGCATAAGCTTACTCATTGAACTCCGTTATATTCAGAAGACCATCTCCATCTGCATCTGATGCATTAAAATGTTCCTCTTTCCACCAACCCATTTCATACCCAAATGAACTATTGTCTGGCAGACGAAACCAATATCAGCTTCCAAGACAAGGTCAGACAAAAAACAAGGTATGACAGAGAATAAAATTCACAAGCATATAAGTTACTATGGCATCTAACCAAGAACTTCAGTGTTGAATTATATGAGCCCAGCACCCACTGCAGCAGGCTTGCATCAAGCACCCACTTTTAGCCCTATCTTTTTGTACTGGATATGATTAAGCTTATTGGGCATACTCGGGAAGAGGTATCCTGGTACATTACATGTTATTTGCTAATGACATTTTTCGTTGAGGAACCCCAAATTCAGGTAAATGTCTATACACTACCTGTATTTATCTGATAAGGTACACACTAAAACTAAATTAGCACTACTAAAATATATTGTCTTCAAACGATTTTAATGTGGACCAAACTCTATTGTATGTATTTTTGGCAAAATTAGGAGGACAAGGAAACATAGAATGAAAAGAAAATGATGAGTAGTAAACGCAAATGACCATTTTCATTATGAACCAGTCGATCATTCATAGGCAAGAGAGGCAGAGCTAATGAAGTGGAAAAATTGCTACTAAAATGTGGTACGTGTACCTATTGAGAGAAAGAGAGAGAAGGGGGGGACGTTATATTGATTAGAAGGCCACTTCATGATATAAGATGTTGAACCAGCAAAATTATCAAATAGCGTGCTAGGAGAATGAAGATGGAAAGATCAGTAAAATAGAAAAGGATGAATTGGGACATAAAAATATAGTTATCAAAACAGAATGGAACATCAAAGCGGTGGAAGCAGCCGATTCACGGTTCATTGATTCAAACAGTGGTATATAATTAAACGTATCTTATTATTTATAAAGTTAGTTACCTTATATAATATACATTGTTGTGAAAAAAAACAAACACAAAGTGAAACGTGGGTGAAGGCTTGGTACCACTCAACGTTATTGGCAGGTCACCCAGTCAAGGCTTGTGAGGCTTAAGTCTCTAAAGTTTTAAAGCTAGGTTTAAAATTTAAAGCAACCCATAAGACGGTGCACATCTAAACATCTAAAACAGAGAGGGGAACATAGGCGGCCCACATGGCAGTCAGATTTAAAACACGAAGTACTTGTAGGATGAAAATGACCCTATTATGCCCCAGTTAATTGCCCATTCGTCATATGTGAATTAAGCTGCTGTAGTTTGCAGTTCCTGTACAACCGGTTGACTGCATAAAACCAAATCATACGCAAACAATACATTCTACTTAAAAGGAAAAAAGAAAGTGCCAAAGCAAAAGGAAACAAATTATAGAGAAAATTTCCCTTTGCACCCTAGCACTCTACCTCAAACCTTAGCTTGGTCTTTGCACTTCCAATTGTGACAATCAAAAGCTTGCAGTTTCAGTCAAGTTCCAATGTCAACCCTCCATCTACTTCACGTAAAGATGTACAAAACTTAATCATGTGAATGTCACCCAACTTAAAAATTGATCTCTCAAATCAAGTCACAATGAACATAGTGAATCTTGAGAGGAAGTTTAAGAGGGTTAAAAGTGCAATCAGATTTGGTCGCACTTAATTTTTCTCGGCAATAATGAGTGTATGAATATCAGACTTACCAATTGATCTATCAGATCAAATCTCAGTGAACAAAGTGAATCTTGAGAGGAAATTAAAAGGGTAAAAGTGCTATCAAATTGATCAAGGGACAACCTAATTGCCGTCAATTGGAAGTGCAAAGACCAAAATGATATTTGAGTACAGTGCAATTTACCCTAACTTAAAATAATTGCATTCAAGAGAACATCGAAGGTAAAGGCCAATGAAGCAATGAGAAGAGGATTAACTTTGAGCTTCTGCTTTTGCATAGTAAAGGCCCATGAATACACTGGCAGGGGAGTAATATGGCACAAAATATATGTGATACTATGACATGGGAAAGATAAAGACTATTGGGTAAAAAGCCTATGACTTATGAAAAAGATATACCCTCCCATAAAGCAAGATGGTTCGAAGGATTTGAGCAAGCAGCCTTCAAATGGTTTGGGAAAAATTCTCTTTCTAAGTCAAATTGACTCCTAGATTTGTTCCTTTCCTTATAATTTTATGTACGATAGATGCATCTGAGAGCTACAATAATGATGGTATATAACAAACAGACTAGGCATTGACATTTACCGATTAGAGTAAGGAGAGAAGCAAAACTAACGACTCTGCATGCAGGGTTACCAAATCACCTATTGAACCAACAGACTACAAACTAGAAAGTTGTACCACAAAATAATTGTCAAATTGACTTAGTAATAAAAGCAATGGTAACTACGTCCCCCAAGAATACACGACAATTTAATGGGTCTAGGTGTCTAATGAGTCTCCTTGGACAAACTACTTTTCTAGAGTGTCATCATGCATGTCAAACCTTAGAAACTCTTTTGACCTATACAATGTATGAACAAAAATAAATAGCCGCATAGCTCACTGTTCCACTGTGAGGCAACTCCTACAGAGGATGGAGATAGTAGCCCTCATTAGGGGAGCCAGAATAGGCAATGACCAATGCAAGGCTATGTGTAAATACAATGTCTTATTGACTGCAAAAGAGAGAAAAACACCGTGAAGCACCAAGATGAAATATAAATTTCTCAGAGTCTAACAATTAGAGAGAACCAATTAATTTTAGTGAGAACTTGTCTTGCCTCTAAAAATTCTTCTAATAGCCTACAACAAAATAAACATCCCAAGAACAACACTAACAAAAAAATTCTGGAACACATGCAAAGTTCAACAACCAGTTCAACTATAATACGAAAACTGAACACCCATTCAAAGATTTCAGAAAAGTATGACAATTTGGAAGTTATTTTTGAACATCTATGCTTTGGACTCTTAAGCATCCTAATGAGCGCACTAAAACAGCATAAATTTGATCAAGATAAGAAATAAATAACATTCCAAGTAAAACCATCAAACCCTAAAAAAAAATTGATTTAGTCCTCCCACGCATGCCGCGGTCAATACACAGTCCATTGTATTACGCATGTTAAATACCCAATTAAAGATATCAGGAAAAAAAAATCGATACTTGGGATGCGTAAGCATCCTCTCAAATGCACCCGAAAAAAAAAATGTATAAATTAAATCAAGATAAAACAAATAAATATGATTATAGTCCAATCATCAACTTCACCCAACCCATTTTTATAAACTCTCTCCTACATGCTAAAAATAAATCCACAAAGAGTAAAATTCAGAAAAGTGTAATAATAAGCTCAGAAGCATACAACACCTGAATTGCGAACCCAACTGGGAGGCTCGTATTCAGTGAACGAGACGAAGCCATCGCGATTCTTGTCGTGAAGCTCCATCTCCCTCTGGGTCCGGTGCATTACTTCCTTCTGAGAGTTCTTCAAAATCCATTCCGTCAGCTCGTGCTCGGTGGTGTAGCCGTCCGGGGGGTCCGTGTCAATCTTCGGGAACAGCAAGACCAAGCGGTCGGTCACATTGAACCTCTCCTCATCGTTTAAGTAGTCCTCAGCGTTAGTGAAATCCTCCCACTCGGGCTGCGCCTCGGCGGCTGGGGCTTCGTGAGCAAACTCCTTGTGGGCGTGCTCGAAGTACGTCTTTTCCCATTGCTTGTCCTCTCGCTTCCGTTCGATGTCAGCCACGAGGGGGTCGAATGCGACGGGCTCGTGGTGGTGGGGCTTGTCAACGCCGCCCGGGGAGAAGTTAGAACGGAGCTTGAGGCGGCGATTGCGGTGTTGGGAGGATTTCTTGGGAGAGTGAGAGATCAGAAGTAGCAGGAGGACAGCTACTGTGATGTAGATGATTAAAGAGACTTTGCCCATCTCATCGAAGAGAGAGATCTATGGCAAATTGTAGAGAGAGAGAGAATGTGTTTTGACGATTTGGACTGAATATGAAAAGGCGATTGGAGGTTCGGAGTTGTAGATCTGCCCGACACTTGCGAGCAAATTACCTGACCTTCCCTGGGATTTATAAAAATGTGAGACAGCACCCCCCAATATCCTGAAAGTTATAATGACCTCCCGTATGACTATGAGAGTTTGTCAAACAACATTAACCTTTTATACACATTACCACAAATACCGGACTTGTACGAATAACATCTATATATTTATAGTTTGAGTGAAAATCACATTACATTGTGGTTTATAAGTAAACATATAACTTTTTTTATATATAAAGAATAATTATATTTTACTCTTTTATAGTTTAAGTAAAAATTATATAACGCTTATAAGTTTTAAAAATGAACGCATAACCTTCCAAATCTCTATGATTAAACTTAACTTTAAAATGAATGAAAATCGTTAGAATTACTATTAATTTTGCCAGTAAGGTGTTTTCATAATTTTATTTGTCAAAAATAAGCCATAGAAATATGATGTTACTCTTTTATGTCAAAATAAATTATTATCTCTTGGAAGGGCATTTTTGTAATCTAATCAAATCTATTATAATTATATCCATTTTAGAGATAAGTTCAAACTATAAAAAGATTACATATTTATTTTTGAATCATAAGGGTTATTTGATTTTCTTTCAAAGTATAAGAGATAGTGTGTAATTATCTCATACTATTATAAAGCCAGCACTTGAATTTGGTAAAGCTTGTTTATTGAAATAAGTCACAATTGTGATTTTAACACACATTCACATCATGAGTTGGATTAGTGGGTACGGGCACACATGTATATCTCTCTTTCTAGTATTTTAATATGACAACCAAAATTTTAATTAAGGAAGTCAACTAAACCCTTCTTATTTTGGCATTAACCAAACCAAATTATTTCACATCATTGTTCTTGTCTAATTAATAGCTACTGAATATCTCACATTATTAGTATAGTTGCTTGTGAAGTTGGCACTGATATTACCTATTGTAATTGTATCGGTTGAGAGGATTTTTTTTTACAATGAATATTATCAAGACTATATAATATAATAGAATAAGAGATGAGTGGATAAGGACGGCTCAAGTTTAAAGTCAGCAAAGCAATCACTTAAGGTTTCTAACTTTTGAAAGTTCATAAGTTTTAAAAACCCTATTTGTTGTAGTTAAAAATATGTATAATTTTGACATAACTTTTTGATATAACTTTTTTGAAAACAAATCTCAATCTAAATTAAAAAAAGCCCATAAGAAAAACAAAATGACCTCATTCTAAATGAGAAAAGACACAAAAAAAAAATAATAAAATGCCTACTTCAAATGAAAAAAAATCATAAAAAATGTCTCAAATTAACCACTCTAATGAACTTGAAAAACTATTTTAACAAATGAAAATTATATACACTTTTATCAATATAGTGAATACTCCATTGAAAAAAAAGAACTATAAATTTATTAATAATTTTTCATCTAAAAAAATTAAATTTTAAATAAAAAATTTATACTAGTATTAAAAATACAAAAATCTCATTTAAAATTTTAACTTTAAGAGTATTTTTTGTTTTTATTAAAAAAAATTTATAGATCCACCACTGAATTCACACCACTGAATTGCCACGCACTGAGAAAACAGTCATAGTGCATTGATCACCGACGGACTAGGAAACGCGTCGTCGGCTGGGCTTTTGATATACAAGTATTGCCTTTGAAAATTTACAGATACATATGGATGTTTGATTATTATCAATTAGTTAAACATCTCCTGCGATTGTACGTACTCCCATAGCAATAATATATTTTGGTTCATGCATGTGCTCATATAATCTCGCTAAAGAAAGTGCCATTTTCGTTGTCATTGTTCTGGCTGTTAAAATTAGGTTTGATCATGCAAGAATAATAAAACAATTACATAATGAACATATAACTTTTGCGTAAACACTTAAAACAAAAAAAATCATGAGACTTAGATACTCTGTCCAATCGCCAAATACTATAATAAACGAACAGTTCATAAGAACAATTTACAATTATATTAATTTAAAAATTATGAATCTAAGTCGAATTTAACTTGTTTGCATACACCGCTGATAATACGACAAGTATAGCGAGTTTGCCCCCCCAATGGACAGACCAGATAAGCTCGGGCTATATCTCCAGATCCGGACCCTCGAACTCCCTTCCAGACCAGGTCTGCTAATAGATCTGGAAGGGCAGAGCTCCAGTTGTACACCAGGCACCGGCATTAAGGCATCCCGAGATTCTCGCTTGATGATCAGCCTCCACAATTCCATGATTGGGACGGTTTCCCCCACGACTGGGGGCATGGTCCATGGAGCCTAACATCAAAGCACGAAACATCCCCATGATTTTGAACACATAATCTGAGGGCACGATTGGCTCTCCTAGGAAGATGCCCAAGATCCGAGCCAACACTCCTATAAAAAGAGTAGTCATTATCTCCAAAGAGGTACGAGACACATCAACTCTTGAGCCTTGTTATTCTGCCCATTTATCTCTAGCCTAACTTTAGCATCGGAATGTCTTTGGCAGACACCACACCGATGTCCCAAGCAGGAGGATCCATCTCCTCAACCATTCGCATCAGAGGTCAGGAAGGATGTACAAATTCATTGCATTATCAGTCGGCGCCGTTTGTGGGAATGACACTTTAGTTGTTTTATGGTCTTGACCCGATCCGGTGCTACATCAATCAGGCTAGACGAAGCAATGGAGAAACAAAGTACCGCTAGGATTGCTGCCTTGGAGCAGTAGATCATCGAAATGATGGCATCCATGAACCAGCTCTAGGCTCGGAATTAGGAGTTGGAGAGGAGATTGCCCCCACCATTGGTGGCACTGGCAGTGGTGGATCCTCCACTGCTAGAGGACCCGCCGATTCATGCAAACCAGTCGGCGACAAGGAACCGAGAAGGCAACGTCGGCGAGGGAGCTGAGGACCTAATGTTTCCTGGGGAAAACCCTCCCCCGAGAGGGGCTGAAACCCACGTCGACAAAGCCCAGAGCCATATCGCCCAGTCCAAGGTGGCGACAGTGGTACTTCCAGAGTATACCGGCGAAACTCGCCAAGTGTGGGACAAGCAGTTAAGGGAGATGCAGGCTAAACTGGCTGGGGTGATTGCCGCGGTGAAAGAGAAAGGCCCCAACACAGTAGAAGAACTGGTGAACAAAATCGACACGCCTTTCACACCAGGAGTAATGAGGATGCCCTTACCCCTGAAATTCAAGATGCCCACGTTGGAGTCCTTCGATAGCACAAAGGACCCCTTGAACCACCTTGAGATGTATAAAGCCCTGATGGACCTCCAGGTGATCCCTGACGAAATCATGTGCAAGGCATTTCCTACCACCCTTAAAGGCCCAGCCCGGATTTGGTTCCATAGGCTTTCCCCTGGGACGATAAATAAGTTCGTGGACTTGAGTAGATTGTTCATTAGCCACTATATCGGAGGGCAGAGGCAGAGGAGGCCCTCCACTTCCTTGTTCAACACTAAGTAATGCGAGAAAGAGACCCTACGCGAGTTCGTCACCCGCTTCAACCAGGAGACTCTCTACATGGATGACCTGGGTTAGAAGGTAGCAGTAACGGCTTTCATTGGAGGCGTTAGAAACCCCAAGTTGCTGTTCTCCCTGGCCAAGGAGGCGCCTAAGACTATGGCTGCGCTAATGCTCTGAGCACAGAAATATATGAACGCAGATGATACCCTCAAAGCCAGGGAAGACCAGAAAAGTGCCACTCCCAGCCTGGACAAGAAAAGGACGGCTGAGGAGAAGAAGGACGATAGGGCAGTGAAAGCCCCTAGACTGGCAAAGCAGAAGCCTAGAGCAAAGAGTGATAGGACTAAGCCAGCCAGATACAACCATCACTTTACCCCCTTAAATACTCCTCTAGATTAAGTGCTTTACGAGATCAAGGGGGATCCAGCTCTGAGATGACCAGGATAGATGAGGTCCCCCCCCAGAGAAGAGGTCAACCAATAAGTGGTGCCAATTCCACTAAGACCATGGCTACTATACGGAGGACTGTTACGACCTTAAGCAGCAGGTTGAGAACCTGATTAAGCAAGGGAGATTAGGCGGATACATAGTTGGGGGTAGATGCAACGAGAGACGAGACCAGCCCCCAAGGCAGGCTGAACGAAGATGTCCAGAGAGGGAAAGGTAAAACCAGCAACCAATGGGTGAAATAAGGGTCATCTCTAGAGGGTTCGCAGGCAGAGGAGAGTCTTCGTCTGCAAGGAAAGGCATGCTAGGAAGGCCCGGAGCCAGAGGGAAGTCATGTCCATAGATCGGTCAGCCAAAAAGTCTAGGGCAGAGCATGACCCCATCACATTCACTGATGAAGAAGCTGGGGCTATATGCCAACCTCACGATGACCCCTTGGTTATATTAGCAGTAGTGTCCAATTTCTTAATTCGGAGGGTCCTGGTGGATAGTGGCAGCTCGGCAAACATTCTCTTCCTAAAGGCCTTCGAGCAGTTAAAGGTCGGTAGGGAAAAGTTACTACCGGTCAATTCCCCCCCGGTCAGCTTCACTGGCGACAGGGTTGTACCTTTGGGCTCCATAGCCTTACCAGTAATGCTAGGAACTGCACCTCAACAGGCTACCAAGATAGTAACATTCTTAGTAGTGGATTACCTTTCAGCTTACAATATCATTTTGGGCAGAGCAGCCCTCAACGAATTTAAAGCTATACCTTCCACCTACCATTTGAAGGTCCAATTCCTCACATCCCAAGGAGTTGGGGAGGCCAGGGGTGATCAACAGATCGTCAGAGAGTGTTATATGGTATCCCTCAGAAGGGAGACCAAAGATGTCATACTGATTGAGGAGCTGGAGGTTCGAGACGAGGAGGAGATCAGGAGGAGAGAACCAGTAGAAGAACTCGAGGAGGTTGTGGTCAGAGGGCAAGAACATATTAGAATAGTAAAAATCAGGATGACAGCCCCGGAGGAATTCGAGGAGGGATTGAGGTCTTTCTTCAAGCAAAACGCTGATGTTTTTGCCTGGTCTCATGTGGACATGCCAGACATCGATACTTGGGTTAATGCCCATCATCTAAACATAGACCCAACGGTAAAACCAGTCAAGCAGAAAAAGAGGACCTTCACCCCAGAGTGCAACAAGGCAGTAGCTGATGAAGTTGAGAAATTAACCAGAGTTGGTTTCATAAAGGAGGCCCAGTACCCCACTTGGCTATCCAATGTGGTGATGGTCAAAAAGGCAAACGGGAAATGGAGGATGTGCGTGGACTTCACTGACCTGAACAGGGCATGTTCAAAGGATAGCTTCCCATTACTCATAATAGATCAACTGGTGGACTCAACGGCAGGATATGAGATGCTAACCTTCATGGATGCTTTCTCAGGTTACAACCAGATAAAGATGGCAGAGCACGACTAAGAGCATATGGCGTTTATGACAGACAGAGGTCTGTACTACTACAAAGTAATGCCTTTCGGCCTTAAAAACACCGGAGCAACCTACCAGAGGCTTGTCAACCGCATGTTCAGCAATCAGATTAGAAGAAACATGAAAGTCTACGTCGATGACATACTTGTAAAAAGCAAGTAAGCCACCAACCACCTGACAGATCTGGAAGAGACGTTTAAGAACCTACGAACTTATAAAATGAAGCTGAACACTGCCAAATGTGCCTTTGGAGTAGCATCTAGCAAGTTTCTGGGGTTTATGGTTTCCAACTGGGGAATAGAGGCTAACCCCGAAAAAGTCAGAGCAGTACTAGACATGCAGTCCCCAACATCCACCAAGGAAGTCCAAAGACTGGCTGGCAGAGTGGCAGCACTGAACAGGTTCATCTTTAGATCAACAGATAAGTGTCTTCCTTTTTTTAAAATTTTACTTAAAGCTTTCAAGTGGACCCCCGAATGTGAATAGGCTTTCCAGCAACTCAAGGAATACCTGAGTTCAGTACCATTGCTGAGCTGAACCATGGAAGGTGAAGAACTCTATCTTTACCTCGCCGTGTCAAACACTGGTCAGCCAAGCGAAAGGAGTCCAAAAGCCTGTCTATTACACAAGTAGAGCCCTTAGGGGCGCCAAGGAACGATATCCCAAAATAGAGCTGCTGGCCCTCGCCCTCTTAACATTAGCATGGAGATTGAGGCCATACTTCCAGACGCACACCATAGTTGTTCTGACAGACCAGCCCTTAAAGAAGATCCTCCACAAGCCGGAGATCTCGGGCAGACTAGTCAAATGGTCCATAGAACTCAGCCAATTCGATATTCAGTACAGACCAAGACTGGCGATTAAGGGGCAAGATGTAGCAGACTTCATCGCTAAATTCACCCACCCAACAAGCCACCTTATTGACAACTCCCTGGAGCCCCAATGGGTACTTAATGTTGACGGCTCCTCCACTGACAGAGTAAGTGGGGTAGGGGTCATACTTGTCACACCTGAAGGGCACAAACTCGAATACGCTGTCAAGTTCACCTTCCCCGCCTCAAACAACAAAGTTGAATATGAAGCCTTGATAGCTAGCCTCCGAATGGCTCGATGAATGGGGGCAGAGCATATCCTAATGTGCAACGACTCTCAACTTGTGGTAGAATAGGTCTAAGGCGAATATGTGGCCAGAGGAGAGAAGATGCAAGAGTATTGTGAGATGGCCAAGAGCCTAGCCAGAAAATTCTCTAGAATACTATTAGAAAGAGTGTTGAGACTGCAGAATGAGGAGGTAGATCGACTGGTCGGGATAGCCTCATCTCAGGAGGATGACCCAGGAGTCCCCATGGAGGTGTTGAATTCGCCAAGCATTCGGAGCCCAGAAATACACCAGGTAGAACAAGAAGTAGAGTGAGCAATGCTAATCAGAAACTACTTGGAGCAAGTTTCTTTACCAGAGGACAACGTTGAGGCCAGAAGGATCCAGTACAAAACCAACAGGTATGCTCTTATCAACTGCCTCTTGTATAAAATGGGACACACCCTACCCTGGCTAAAGTGTGCAGGAAGAGCAGATGGTGATTATATCATGAGAGAGGTACACGAAGGGGTCTACAGCAACCACTCAGGAGGGAGAGCTCTAGCCAAGAAGATACTCAGAGCAGCCTACTACTGGCCCACAATGGAGAATGATACCCAAGACTTCGTAAGAAAGTGTGACAAGTGCCAAAGATTTTTCAACATTCCAAGACAGCCGCCCCAAGAGCTGACGCCCATCGAGAGCCCTTGGCCTTTCACCCAATGGGGAATTGACATAATGGGGGCTTTGCCTTTGAGAAAAGGCCAAACCAAGTTCGTGGTGGTGGCTGTAGACTACTTTACCAAATGGGCCGATGATGAAGTGGTCGCTACCATTACTGAGCAGAAAATGAAGAATTTCCTATGGAAGAACATCATATATAGATTCGGGATCCCCAAGGTAATTATCACAGATAATAGGAAATAGTTTAAGAGCGGCCAGTTCGGTCAGATGTGTTCAAACCTCTAGATCAGCCATCACTTTTCTTCTGTAGAGCATCCCCAAGCCAACGGCCAGGTCGAAGTCATCAACCGAACCCTGTTCAACATTATCAAGGCAAAGTTGGAGAAGGCGAAGGGCCTATGGGCAGAAGAACTTCCCAATATTTTGTGGGCTTACAGAACAACCGAGAGGGTAGCGACGGGGCATACCCCCTTTTCCTTGACGTTTGGAGTAGAAGCAGTCATCCCTATGGAAATAGGTCTGCACAGCCCGAGGGTCGAACACTTCGAACCAGAAGCTAACAACGAAGCCCTGGAGGTGAGCCTAGATCTACTCGAAGAAAGAAGATTGCAGGCAGCCATGGAAGTAGCCACCTATCAATAGAGGATGCACAGGTATCATGACGCCAGAATGAAACCCAAGGTGTTTAAAGCAGGAGATCTGGTACTCAAGAGAGTTAACCAGTCAACCAGGATGCTTAGTAACAGCAAACTCGGGCCAAATTAGGAAGGACCGTATAAAGTTAAGGGGTTCTGCAGAAAAGGGACCTACTGGCTAACCGAAATGGATGACAAAGACCTCCCCAACCCTTAGCATACTAAGTACCTGAGAAAGTACTACGTTTGATGTAACCAACATTCATTAATGAAATCTTTGCTCTTCAAAAGCCCCCAAAATGATAGTCTAGTCGCATGACTCATGAAGCACAAGGCTACTAAGCCCAACTGGTCAGTCTCTAAGACTGACCAGACAAGCTGAAAGGCCACAAGGCTATCAAGCCCAACTGGTCAATCCCCAAGATCGACCAGAGAAGCCTAAAGGCCACAAGGCTATCAAGCCCAACTGATTAGTCCCAATAACTGACCAGACAAGCTGAAAGGCCACAAGGCTAGTAAGCCCAACTGGTCAGCCCCAAGACTGACCAAACAAGCCGAAAAGCCACAAGGCTACTAAGCCCAACTGGTCAGTCCCCAACACTGACCAGACTAGCCAAAAGGCCACAAGGCTACCAAACCCAACTGCTCAGTCCCAAAAACTGACCAGACTAGCTGAAAGGCCACAAGACTACTAAGTCCAACTGGTCAGTCCCCAAGACTGACCAGACAAGCTGAAAGGCCACAAGGCTATCAAGCCCAACTGATGAGTCCCAAAAACTAACCAGACAAGCCGAAAGGCCACAAGGCTACTAAGCCTAACTAGTCAGCCCCAAGACTGACCAGATAAGCTGAAAGACCACAAGGCTACTAAGCTCAACTGGTCAGTCCCTAACACTGACTAGACTAGCCGAAAGGCCACAAGACTACCAAGCTTAGCTGGTCAGTCCCAAAAACTGACTAGACTAGTCCAAAGGCCACGAGGCTACCAAGCCCAACTGGTCATCCCCCAAGACTGACCAGACTAGCCGAAAGGCTACAAGGCTACTAAGCCTAACTAGTCAGTCCCCAAGACTGACTAGATCGACTTAGATAATCATAAGGCCACTAAGCTAACTAGGTAGGTCCCATGAACTTATAAGTCAAGTCAAAGAAGGCAACCACAAACATTTGAACAAAAGAACACAGAGCATGAATATGAGGCAAAAAGGCATTTTCATTAATAGAAGGCAATTATAAAAAAAAAAATTTGGAAAATCTACAAGGGTTTAGGTCTTTTGATAAGCTCAGGATTGGGCATCATCCCACTCTTTTGCTGCAGGGGTCTGGTCTTCCACATTAGGCGCCTGGGAGGTAGTGCCATCAGATGGCTTCAAGGCAGAGAAGTGCAGTTCTAGGAAAAGCTTCTTTGTTACAACCTTAGTATCGACGAAACCTTCCATGTAAGCCTCGCAGAGTTCATCTTGAAAGGCTGCCCCAGTTTTAAACTCTTCCATAGCCCCATCCTGAGCATTTTTTAGCTGCCCTTCCAGCTTAGCTACCCTCAGAGTCAGGGAGTCCTTGATTACCTCAAAGGCCTAAGCATAAAAAATCAGAGCCTCAATTTTTTTCTTGAGCTCAGCTGATTCGTCCAGCACGGCAGTCTTCTCTGCCTCAGCGATTGCCATGGATTCTTTAACGTCCTTGACTTTCTTTTCCAGACTACTGATAATCTCGGTCAAGGTCTCAATGACTTGGCCTTTCTTGGAGCTTCCAGTCGTCTTCGCCTTCAAGCGAGTAGACAGATAGAGCGCCTTTACATGCAACTGCAAAAGGACGAACGAGTCAGCACCAATAAGTCAAAACAGCTAGATAAAAAAGAAAGATTAAGCAGGAGCATCACCTTAACAACATCGTGGTTCATGTTCTTGGTCAGTTGGGCATTGTTCCAATTGGAAAAAGGGCCCACGTCCTCTATACTAATGAATTTCTGCATTCTCTCCCCAGCAGCCTGGAGGTCTTCCACAATGAGGGGCTCCTCCTGTTGAACTGGAGGTGACTGACCCGGAAGTGTTGTTATAGCAAGTGGATGCATGCCAGTGTCAGACATGGAGGATTGACCAAGTGCCTAAGCAACAGGAGGAGCCTTGGCTCCCTTGGGTGGACCAGCCACTGCAGGGCCCTTATCAGGTGAAGGCTCTACCACCTTGCCCTCTAAGCTAGGTCGAGGGTGCTTGCTGGGTCTCTCTCCCGCGACTTTTGCCCTCTCCATCTCCTCGAATTTCTTCTTAGCAGAGGATCCCATGTTCTTCTTGTCAAAACCCATGGTAGGTTCCTGTCTTGCAAAGCACACAAAGCAAAAGTCAGTGCACTCATTGAAAAGCAGTTGCAGCAAACATACCAAACTCACTCCTATCAGCGCGAAGGGTTTCGATGGAAGGGTCTGGACCTAAGAGGTAGGCTGCCAAACTCTCACCAGCTACAAGGGGCGCCTAGTTCTTGGCTAGGTGCTCCCTTACCCTCGCTAACTGGCCTTCCGTCGACTTGTCCTCCAACACATGAAGGCGTGTTGAGCAAAAGAAAAATGGATGATGGTCAAACCACTGCCTTAAGAAGGGATCAAGCATAAAAGCATGAAAGGCACTTACCCTTCCTACCTAGTCTACCCCACTGTCTGGGTATGCGAGGGGTCTGGTCAGTTACATCCTCCCAGTGGACAATCTTCATACCCTCGTCATAAATAAAGTACTTTTCCTTTTAGCACTTGTGGGAGACTGGGAGATTAGTTATCAGAGCAGGCTAACCATCCTGAGCTGAGAAGTAATAGCAGCCTAAGCTCTCGCTCTCCGTTATTTTATAACAGAAAAAGAAGTCTTCAGGGGTAAGGATTTCCTCATTGTCAGTAGCGGCCTGCCACAAGGCTACACAACCTACAAGAATATGCCAGGAGTTGGGCATGAGCTGCCCTGGAGCTAGCCTGGCCCTGCTCAAGACTCCCTTAATGGGAGGAGCAATGGGAAACCTCAGTCCCCTGGTCAATGCACTCTCGTACACTATGATTTCCCCAGGGCTAGCAAGACACGCTCTGTCCTCGCTCCTAGGAACCCTATAGCTCATGGAGGTCAGGAATTCGTAGGCAGACCAGAGCTTTCTCACTTTCGCCCCGTCAAGGATACAGGCTATGTGCCTCTCCTCGTGCCTATAATCTGGGGCAGAGGACGACCCAACCCCAACCTCAGCCACAGCCACGGGGGCACTTTCGAAGGCGTCCACGATGGCCACAGGGCTCCTTGCCCTCGTTGGCCTGACCTCTTGGTAACATCCCCAATGTCGGCCCCAGAGTAATTTGCAGAGGCACTTGAAGCCTCGTCTGGCCTAACCCTATCCAAATCCATCGAAGCAGTACACTCAGAGCAGGATGACGAGTCGATTGGGTGGGGGTTCATGATCCTAGGGTCTTCTATCTCTCGTAGGGTTGCGAAAGTAGACCTGAAAACCTCTAAGACTCCCCAGTACACAGACTCAACAAAAGATAGGTTGCCTACTAACCCTAGAGGGTACGAGGCCCTGATTCTCCACTCGTAATACCAGATGGCTTTCTGTAGAAGCCAAAACATAAACAAAATACCTTGACAAGTACGGAGGTAGGATGGGAGGTTTAGAGCTACTTTGAACAACCAACAATGGCAGAAGAAAGGCGAAAGAAGGCAAAAAGGACCACTCGCTATATAAGCTCGAAGGAAATGTGCAAAATGGGGAGTCCTTTTGGTGAACCGCCAAGGTTTTATATGCTTATTGTCATGCTCCATAATGCTTACATTGCTCTTAATTTTATGTTATTTCCAAGTTCTACATTTTTTCAAAAATCGTTCTAAGAGTTGGCCCCTTGAAGTTTAGGATGAGACTTTAGAAATTATGCCTTAGAAAATCCCCTACTAACCCTTTTACTCTCACTTTGGCATCATGACATTTTAACTTGTATAAAAGTTGCTTTCAAACTCTCTAATTTTTAAGGTTTCCATTCTCTCAAAAATTTAGTGGTTAAAATAGCCCCATGAAACCCTCTCTTGAGTGGTTTCCCTTTATATTGGCCATAGGAGCCCTAAATTGTTAGAATGGTTCCCTTTTCTCTTTATGTTTGCCTAAGAATAATGTTCAAATTCTTTGATTTCTATGGTTCTTATTCTCTCAAGTTTAGTGGTTTGAATCGCCCCATGGAATCCTCTCTTGAGTGGTCTCTCTTTTGTTGGCCACATGAACCCTCTCTTGATGGAATGTTCCCCTTGAAAAATGGTTTTCAAAATCCTTCTCAAAAGATGATTTTCAAAAATGCATTCTCTCCATCTTTGCATCAAAAATGATTTTTCAAAAATTACCATCCTTATGTTGATTTTTGAAACCTTCACTCTTACCAAGATAAAGGTTATAATGGCCATGAGGAAACCTTCCTTGGAATGGTCTCCAATCACTAAGCATATAAACCATACTCTTGGCTAAGAGTCAAAATTTTCATGGAAATGATCTTCAAAAAGATTCCCAACTCAAGTCTATTGTATAACGTGTTTTGTTTTTCAAAACTCTTTTCAAAAAGTGCATCAAGCAAACTTTCAAAGGCCATCTTTCAATTCAACCCTAGGTTAACTTGACCCTAGTTGACCAACCTTAAGTTAACTTGATCCTAGTTGCCCAACCCAAGGTTAACTTGACTTTAGTTCACACACCTTAGGTTAACCTAACCCTAAGTCATCCTAACCTTAGGTTAACCCTACCTTAGTTAGTTAACCTTAGGTCACCTTAACCTTAGGTTAACATAACCCTAGTTAGTTAACCCTAAGTCACCTTAACCTTAGGTTAACCTAACCTTAGTTAGTTAACCATAGGTCATCTTAACCCTAGGTTAACCTAACCCAAGTTAGTTAACCTTAGGTCACCCCTAACCCTAGGCCAACCCAACCTAGGTTAGTGTACTTCAAGGTTCCAACTCTTGAATCCTTTTCTAAATGATCCTTCAAATTTTCAAACTATCCTCATAGCTTATTTTTCCAAAACCTTCTATTCTCTTGATTTCAAAAAACCAACTCCATAAACTCTTCAAATGTTCTTACATTCCCTCTTCAAGACTTTTCCAAAAGTGTTTTCAAAGAGTCACAAACCTAAGGTGTCCCTAGTTCTCTCATGGTTAGGGATTCCAAGGAGAAGTGATAAAACAAGAACAACCTCTAAGGTTGTCCATATTAGGACTCCAAACCCTTAGCCATTTTCGAAAACCACTTTAAAAAACTAAGTCATCAAAACATTCCTCCAAGGTTTTCAAAACAAGACTTCAAAAACACTTCAAGTTCTCTTGAGTCATGCCAAAGCATTTTTTCAAAACTCCCTTAAGTTGATCCAAAAACATTTTCAAAACACTCCACCATCTAATTTCAAGTCAAAAACTTCCAAGACCACAAAGAGTCTTCAACTTCCAAGACCACAAAGGGTCTTCAATTTCCAAATACCTCAAAATGTCTTAACTTTTTCAAAGACCCAAAGTGTCTTTAAACCTTCCAAAGGCCCTAATGTGCCTATTTTCCATCGGGCTCTTGCCCGAACTACGAACGACCTGATTCTCGCCAAATGAGATACGTAGGCAATCTAAAATGGTGCGGTCATAACTTTTATTCCAACTCTAACCCCTTTTTCAAGAATTCCAATCAATTCAAAGTTCCTATTCCAAACTCTTTCAAAACCCTTATTATTTTCAAACTTTTTCCAAAAACTTACATCATGCATCAATCATCCGAAAAGTGATGACTTGACCCTGTTTTCAAACTTCTAAAGTGGATATTAAGTGGACAATGGTAACCGTTTATTCTAAAGAGTGAACAAGGGGTGATTAGACATGTAGGTACTGTAAGGGCGGGGTAGGGTGATGATCTTAGGATATCTTCCCTACACGTAACCAACCCCCGGAGTATAGATTTCTGTTTTCGAAAGACCAAAATGGAGTTATTTTATAAAAAGGGCTTAAATCTTTCCAAAGATTGCCAAACAACCTATTTTCTTAAAAACCCTCTCTTGAGGGAGTTTTCAAAAACCTTTTTCCAAAAACCCTAAGTTTAATATTTGGATTAATGCTTAGTTTTAGGTGCCTTAACTCACCTTAATCAAGTTAGGTGGCGACTCCTATTTTTTTAAAAAGCCCTTAGTTAAATCAATTTTCAAACCTAGTCGCACTTGTCCTTCTAGGAGGACGAGTTCTAGTGACAGAGTTCCGTGCTTTAGGGTTTCCGAGCCGAAAGGACCTTGGACCCCCAAAAATTGGGGCGCGACAAGCAGGCATAGTAATCATGATTGTTTACGGCGCCATAAATGTGCCTCAAGGGTGGTGCCCCCTGACCCTTTGGAATTCTCACTGCTCGACCTGGGTTGCCAAGGGAATTGGGGGCATCTAATAATACGACAAGTATAGCGAGTCTGCCCCTGCAATGGACAGACCAGATAAGTTTGGGCTACATCTCTAGACTCGAACCCTCGAACTCCCTTTCAGACCAGGTTTGCCAACAGACCTAGAAGGGCATAGCTCCAGCTGTATACCAGGCGCCGCCATTAAGGCACCCCGAGCGTCTTGCCTGATGATCAACCCCCACTATCCCATGATTGGGACGGTTCGCCCCACGACTGGTGGCATGGTCCATGGAGCCTAACATGAAGGCACGATACATCCCCACAATTTTGAACGCATAATCTGAGGGCACAATTGGCTCTCCTAGGAAGGTGCCCAAGATCCGAGCCAACACTCCTATAAAAAGAGCAGTCATCATCTCCAAAGAGGTATGAGACACATCAACCCTTGAGCATTGTTATTCTGCCCATTTACCTCTAGCCTAACTTTAATATCAGAGTGCCTTTGGCAGACACCATATTGGTGTCCCAAGCAGGAAGATCCATCTTCTCAACCGTTCGCATCAGAGGTCGAGAAGGACGTACAAATTCACTGCATCATCACATCGCGATACACCATCCGCCTATGCTTGGACCATAACGAAAATCATGAAGACCAGTTTTGATACTCTACCAAGATAATACTATTATTGTTGATGATTTAAAATTCTTCTTATCAAGAAAAAACCATAGGTAGTTGGAGTTTTTCATTGAGCTCTCCAGATTGTTTCAATTTTTCTTAAAAGCTCTTTAATTCTTTGAAGTTCGTGTCTTTGAATATATATCAAAGTTGTGTACACAGGAAGATTTCTTAAACAAATTGTTCGACGGTCATTGGAGCCAGACCTATGCAAAATTTTATTGGTCCAGATTTGAAACTCTATTGGCCTGAACTTTCGAATGTGGTTGGACTCAGAGCTGAGCCAGACCTGAGCAAAACTTTATTGGTCCGAATTCTCAAATCCGGATGTATGCAAGTCTAAACTAGACCTGTGGGAAACACTACTAGCCCATAAATTCGAATCTGGCTTGAGCCAGTCCTTCATCAAACCTAAGGAGAAAACTTAAAACCTTATTTTTGAAGCTTGAAACCTTTATCTGTTGCCTAATCTCTCTTTAGTATTAGTTGTAACAACTTATACATTTAAAAACTTCTCTAAACATCTAGCATTTATCTAACAGCTAGCTACATAGACAACAATAATACATTACAAATAAAGTGTTTTAGTCTATAAAATCTACCAACTAGCAAAAGATTGAATAATTTTTTCATTGTTTTTCACAATGTGATGTCACATTTTAGTATCTGCTTGTGTAAAAAAAAAAAACTTTTACATAATCAGTAGGTCAAAATTAAACTCTTGGATAATTTGCTACATTAGGCTTTTTGCAATTATAAGTGGAGCAAGCATTGGATAAAACTGCAACATTTTTTTGCTATTTGTCCATCATTATTGATGCCCTTCGAGTGGGGGACAAATACTTTCACGTCTATACTATATTTTCCATCAGAAAGTGCGTGCTTTATATTAAAACATTGTAGAGCTTGCAAGGTGTATATATATATGTGTGTGTATATATATATACATTGTCCCCTTTAGCATATGGCTGATTGTTGGAAGGCCAAGTGACCTATGAAACAAAAACAAACAAAAAATCTATCCAAACCAAAAGGTGGATATTAAAACGGCTAACCCAATCATTTTGCTAATCTAAAACTGAAGTTGTTGCTTGGTGTAAAAAGTTTTTGCTCATCCAGACCAGACATAACATTAATGCTCTTCTTCTTTCTTTCTTTCTTTTTATTCTGTCTTTTTGGTTATGGGGAGGCGCCTTCACTCATGATCGATGCTCCATGCGATTGGCCAAATAGTTCTTTGAATAAATATTTTTTGAGTTATGCGGTTAAGGGTTTCGAGGAGGGTTAATTTATGTACACCTCAACTAATCATCTCTTCGATTTCATTAAAGGCAGCCCATTGATTGTGCCTTAGAATTGCGTATAATAACCCATCTTTCTTCCTATGTTAACCTTAATTTAGAAACATAACTGGTATAACTATCTCTAAATTGTGCTACTGAGGTCTAATTACAGTTGTAGGTTTCTGAGATGAGCTGGAAGGAAAAAAAATAAACAAACAACACAATAAGGAAGAAGAATATGGAAACTGAAAGCTCTCTGCCCGTTCAGACGGTATTGGTGACACACGGGGACACCCATTCGGATGGCCTTGCAAACGACCTGCCCGTTCGGACGCCTTATCAGACGGTTGGACCAAACTCGTCTGAATGCCTGTTCGGACGCCCTTTCGAACGGCCTAACAAAAAATCAGATTCTGCCTTATCCAAATTAAGTCATGTAAATGGAGGAGCAGTCCTAATTAGAATAGGGAGGATAGTTAGGAGTGAGAATAGGGGGAGAACTCTTGTTAGGAAAAGGAAGATCATCTCTAGACTACATTTGGTGAGAAAGACTCATCAAGATTGCTTGTTCTTTATAATTCAAAGAAGATTTCTTAACTCTATTTTCCTTACTTATTGAATTTTATGCATTCTACTTTATGAATAACATTAGGATTAATTTATGCTTTGTAATTTTGAATATGCCTTGTAGTAGCTAAACTTATTCTTGGCATGGGTTGAGAAGGTTTTCGGGTACAAGCAAATTAAAGATAGTCTCTTGTTCATGATCTTGGAATCTTGAACCAAGAATTCATCTCTAACCAAGGTTATCCAAGAAAACATTAATTTTGATTAAACCTAGGGAAAATATATAAACTGTGGTGGAGTAGGGATGTATTTGACCTAGGTCAATGGTAAAATTAGTGGATTTTAATTGATTACAAATTCCTTTAAGTAACTCCGAAACAATTAGTCCTGATTAAGATTTATTTCCATCTTGTAGACAGGCCTTGAACTGGGACAAGAAAGATTTGGAACCCTGGTAAGGCTGATCGAAATTACCTGTTAAAACACTCTTCTAATTGATGAATCAGGAGCCGTGTTAAGAAAGACTATCTTAATTTAGCTAAACCCTCAAACCGAATAAACCATGCCAAGCCCTTTTCTCATATTTGCACAGCATCAATCAATTTAACTCGGATAATTTAGGAATCCATCATTACAATAAAGTTTTATTTACTTTTAGAATTTTGCCCACTCAGTAACCCCAAATGACTCACTTCTTGTTGATTGCAGGCTACGTCAGTGACTCTCATCCCTTCTTCGAGGATCAACCTTGGTCTCACCAAGTCTGTATTGCATCGCCTCTGCCCCCTTACGGAGCTTTCCAAGTAATAATCGGGAGCGATCAAAATTCTGGCGCTGTTGCTGGGGAAGGAATAATAGCCAGTCACTACGGTAAAAAAAAAAAAAAAAAAGTTAGCAGAAAAACAGCATTCAACTAGAAAAGTTTGTGAACTTGAGTGCTGCCAAGTAGTTAGAATTCACCACCATCTACGACCATAGGAAATCCGACAAGCTCGTATGGTAATCCGGTTCCATCGTTTGTAAATTGTGAGCATATTAGGTTTTTATTATTATTTTTTTCTTTTTTCATAGTTTTTAGGTTACCTAATTTCTTTGGTTAGAAGAGGATAGGGAATATGTATTAATTGGTGGATAATTTATGCGCAAATTGGAGGGTTGGCTGGAAATTAAGAGACTAATTGTCTATGCTTTGAGTGTTGTGATTGATTGCTGCATTCATTTTTATTGCATTGCATGCTCGTTTGGCGAAGAGACATAATAGGAAGATTATTGAGAGCAACCCCACCTGTTTACAACGCTCAGTCTAGATTTGTTTTAGATAATACCCCTGTCTCTATTGACTTTGATATGGCTCACCTACTAGGAAATGAGGATAATGGGAATAGGGCCAATGAGGACCCGCCTCCCGTACCTGCACAGAGGACCATGAGGGATTATCTTAACCCTCAAAGACAGACCCTCACGTCTTACATTATATTACCTTTTGACCAAAATGCTTTCCATCTAAGGTTAGGGGCAATGCAGTTGATATCCACTTTTCACAGAATGGATTCCGAGAATCCATACACTCACTTAAAAGCATTTGAGGAAGTCTGTAATATGTGTTCTGATAATTCATGCTCCATTGAGACCATGCGTCTCAAGTTGTTTCCATCCTCGTTAAAGGATAAGGCCAAAATCTGGCTTAATTCTTTAAGACCAAGATCCATTCCTTCATGGGATGTGCTTCAGGCTGAGTTTTTAAAAAAGTTCTTTCCTGAGCACCGAACCGAGGCGATTCATCACTAGATCTCCCAATTCACCCCTTATGAGAATAAAACCTTTTACATAGTTGGGGGAGATATAAAGAGCTCTTGAACTCGTGTCCACATCATGGACAAGACCCTTGCAGGCTGGTTAGTACTTTCTTTTCAGCCTTGACCCCTGCACTTAAAAGGTTTGTTGAAACCATGTGTAATAGGTCTTTCTATGATAAATCTCCAAATAAGGCTTATGATTTTTTTTATTTTTTAGGCGATAATGCGAGAGACTGGGACACTACAGGGAGTAAAAATCGCAAGATCAGAAACAACCCTAGGGTAGTAATGATGTACGCTATCAAGTAAATAGATAAAGAGAGTTCTAAGTTAGCCACGTTGACCAGGAGGCTTGAGGCCTTAGAAATGAAAAAAGTTGTTGTAGTTAAAACTGAAACCCCAGTTGTATCTAATGTGTGTGATAGCACCGAGCATAGGACAGACCTTTATCCCAATATCTCGACCTTTAGGGAGGTATCATATGGGCAAGTCAATGTGATTGCCCCGTATAATAAATAGGCCCAACCTCCTCAAGGCCAAGGTAATCCTTTTGTACCTACATACAACTTGGGGTGGAGGAATTATCCAAATTTTAGTTAAAGAAATGATGGTCACTTTGCAACCCAACAGTATCAGCCACCACAGCAATTCCATAGCCCTCCAAACCAATACCAAAGCCCTGTCCAACAGTTCCAGTCGAATGCACCTAATACATATAGGCCTCCCCTGATGAGAACTGTAGAGGATAACTTGAACTAGTTCATCCAAACACAGTAGACAACCAACTTCAGATTGGGGAGGTCTATTGATGACCTCAAGAATCTTGTTACACAATCTCTTACCAAGGAGAAAGGCACATTCCCAGCATAACCATTACCCAACCCAAATCAACAAACTCATGTTGTTGAGACCAATCCTAAGCTTACCAACCATGAGCAAGTTCAAGCAGTTACTACCTTGAGAAGTGGGAAAACCATAGAAAAGACCATCCTTGCTAAGTAGCCTGAGTCTAAGGTAGGAGCTGTCATTTAGGAAATTCAAGAAGAGGAGAAAGAACTAAGTTCTGCTAAAGAGGTAGAGAATGTAGGTGGGGAAAAGCCTATGGAAGTTGAGTCTAGCAAGTCTAACATGGAGTAGGACAAGGCTAATTTGTCCTATGCTCCATTCCCTCATAGGTTGTCTAAACCTAAGTCTGAATCCATTAACTCTAATATTTATGAGGTGTTCAAACAAGTTAAGATCAACATTCCTTTGTTAGATGCCATTAAATAGATCTCGTCATATGCCAAGTTCTTGAAGGACTTGTGTACCATCAAGAGACGACTTAATGTGAGAGAAGCCTCGTTTTTAACATAACAGCCAAGTGAAGTTCTTCAAATCAATCTTCCTCCTAAGTACAAGGACCCTGGGAGTCCTACCATATCTTGCATCATTGGAGATCGTAGAGTAGATAATGTCTTACTAGATTTAGGATCCAATGTAAATCTTTTACCCTATTCTGTTTACCAACATTTGGGGTTAGGAAATCTGAGACCTACATGTATCACTCTACAAATAGATCTATTAAAGTTCCTAGGGGAATTGTGGAAGATGTGCTCATTCGGGTGGATAAGTTTTACTTCCCAGTTAACTTTGTTGTATTAGACACAGTAGGAGGTCCACATGATCATACACCTGTTTTTGTCATTTTAGGTCGCCCATTCCTAGCAACATCTAATACGGTTATTCGTTGTTGGGGTGGGGAGTTGAATTTATCCTTTGGGAATATGACAGTTGAGAGGAATATATTTCATGCGGGTAGAAAACTGAGGGAGTGTGAGGACATTAGGGAATTGAACATGAGGAATCGAGTGAAGAAGTTAGGTGGAAAAGTGTCCCAGTTTTGTTAGTGGGTCAATAGACCCCATGTGTAGAGCCATTGGGGCTTAGTACCAATAGGCCTGAGTCATCCGATGTGAAGGCTTTTATTCCAGAGAGGATGCCATTACCCTGAACCCTCAAGTATATCTTCTTGGGTGATGGCGAGTCTTATCCGGTAGTGATATCCTCTAGCCTGTCTGAAGGCCAAGAGGCAAAAATGAGAGAGGTGCTCTCAAGGCACCGCAAAGCCATAGGGTGGTCGATTGCCGATTAACATGGCATTAGTTCTTCGGTGTGTACTCATCATACATACCTAAAAGATGATGCAAAACCTGTTTGCCAGATGCAAAGGCAATTGAACCCTAATATGAATGAAGTTTTGAGAAGGAAAGTTTTAAAACTTCTCGATGCTGGTATAATATACCCAATTGCAGACTCTAGGTGGGTTAGCCCGACACAAGTAGTCCCAAAGAAGTCAGGGGTCACAGTAATTAAGAATGAACAAAATGAACTAGTACCGACCAGGATCCAAATTGGTTGGCGCATATGCATCGATTACAGGCGTCTCAATATTATGACCACTAAAGACCATTGTCCTTTACCATTCCTTGACCAACTCATAGAGAGAGTGTCGAGTAAAGCCTACTATTATTTTCTAGATGGGTACTCGAGCTACAATCAGACAGAGATAGCCTTTAATGACCAAGATAAGACGACCTTCACATGTCCGTTTGGCACATATGCATATAGACGAATGCCTTTTGGCCTGTGCACTGTACCGGCCACATTCCAAAGGTGCACGATGAGTATATTTAGCGAAATGGTTGAGCGTATCTTGGAAATCTTCATGGATGATTTCTTTGTCTATGGGGATACGTATGTTCAGTGCCTAGGAAATTTAGAAAGAGTTTTGCAAATATCTAAGGAGAGCCATTTGGTTCTTAATTGGGAGAAATGTCACTTTATAGTGACACAAGGGATCGTGTTAGGACACATAGTTTCTAGTAAGGGGATAGAGGTTGACAAATCTAAGATTGATCTTATTCAAAACCTTCCTCCTCCTACTATAGTGAAAGAGATCCGTTCATTCTTAGGCCATGCCGGTTTTTATAGATGGTTCATTCCAGGGTTTAGTGCCATCTCGCGTCCTATGTGCCATTTATTATTTAATGATGTTCCTTTTGAGTGGTCATTTGCATGCTAATAAGCTTTAGAGAAGCTTAAAAGGCCGTTGACCACGACCCCCATCATGCAAGCTCCGAATTGTTCTTTGCCATTTGAGCTTCATATTATTGCATTTCAATAGACCAAATAATAGGCGATGCATTCATTAGTACTGAAGCAGACAAACATTTTGACAACTTGAATACCAAAATACATAATTACATTAATCAATTTAATATCTAAAACAAAAAAAAATTACCCAATTAAATACTAACTAAAATTTTGGTTAAAGGAGTTGCTGTCCAAAAATTCATGAACCATAAAGCATGCAAGCATGCTAGCTGTCCAAAACACAGCTATTACAATAGCTTTCTAGTAACTTGCAACAACCAGAAATAAATTGCCACACAAATCATGACACCAATTGCAAGACCCATGCAAAAAAACATCTCTCCAACACACATTAAAAGCAATGCCATACTCAAACTGCGATTTCAACGCAAATGGTCCCCATGTGAGCCTACCGAGGTGACTTCCCTTTCTGCAGTTGGGACGTTCGGTGTGGGATTTTGTAAGAGAGGTTGTGCCTCAATTAGGGCAGTCAGATTGGAATTACAATCCCTTGTGCAAACAAAATTCTGTAAAGCTACTTCAGCTTCCTCATATGTGTCATACCTCCTGTAAGTTGCCCCCCCTGCATCTTGTTACTTGCTCATTGGCCTGCTCCCAATTTGGGTATATGCCCGGTGTATACGCCCAACAAAAACAAAATAGTATTGTCTTCCAACCATTTCTAACATGAAGATAAATAATGCATATTATACTCATTAGCACGTATAATTTCCAAATCCCACAACTAATGTATTGCTAGCAGGCATAACAATATGGTTCAAATGTTTACATCTTGCACCCAAAATAAAGCAAAATTAGGCACACTACAGTGTGCCAATTTGGGTTGCAAGAGTTACAAAACGCCATACATGTTCATACTTAATAACTGTTTAAGTTAACTTGGCATCAAGTTTAAAACATAGGCATATTTGACCATCCAAAAACATCAACCACACATTGCCAACTACATTTTCAAAGTCCACTTGCAAGCAACCTTAGCACCCCCCTAAGTCTGGGTCACTTAAATGGATGTGCTCATGACATGAGGTCATGGTTCGACTCACCTCCCTCCCCCTCTAGGCTTTAACCCTTCAATGTATTCAAAAAACCATAGAAGCCTACTTACTTTCAAATAAAAGAGAGCCACCGTCTACTGCAAAAACAAGTCAAAAATAAAAATAGAATTGATTCATTTTTTCACTTAATGACGAATTTATTTCTCACAACTTTTTTGAATGTGTGTAACTTTCCTGTCCATTAGAAGGAGTATAATAGAAAAAAGTCCATTCATCATATAGTTTGCGCTTTTCACTAATAGGAATATTTCTATTAGATTTTATCAACACGTAGTTTTTTCTTAAACTTTTTTTTTCTTTTTACCAAAAACTCAAGTTGCTGAGTTAATAATACAAAACGTCACAATTAATAGGAATATTTAGGAATATTTCTATTAGATTTTATCAACATGTAGTTTTTTCTTTTTACCAAAAACTCAAGTTACCAAGTTAATAAAACAAAACGTCACAATTACATAGGGATGATTATTGAGAATTTAGTAGAAATTTTATTTTTTGAAAATGACGAACCAACTTTTTATTATAGAGTTTTTAGAGTTTTGACCAATTACATCTTTGAATTCGTGCAGAACTAACGTCCACATAAATTATATAAATTTTATTACACATTGTATAAATAATAATCAACCATAGAAGAGAGAAGAGATTGAACTTGGACTTTGAACTTACCGCGAGAACCAGTCAATCACTGGACCACTGGTTACAACTTCCAACTATTTTATTATTTCATGCCAAAAGATATTACACTAGGACCAACAAAATATCTTTTCAAATAAATAGATGACTTTTAAACCACCGACTGTATTACAATTATGCGGATGGACACGTTTATTTAAAGAACCTCTTCTTTATTCTTTGAGAAAAAAATTTAAAATCTGAATATTATTATATATTAATCAACAATATGGTATTTATTGATATATGTAAAATCTTCATAAAAATCAAATGAAAATAGAATATCAAAAACATTGAGGCTAAATAAAAATCAACCTCTAGGCTAGTACCAACTCAAAGAAAACTTCTAAAAAAATTTAGGGTTAATTACATTTTCCTTCCTCGCAGTTTACACGTTGTGTCATTTTACACCCTATATTTTTAATTGTTGCAGTTAACCCCTTAAACTTATGATCAAGTAGCAATGTGGCCATTTGAGTGGATGCCGTCTAAATCCTTGACGACAAAACACCATGTGACGCGTACGAGCAGCCCCTTAAAAGGCATAAATAAAAATGACAAGGGACAAAGTGACACAACGTGTAAAGAACAGGAAGCAAAGTGACACAACGTGTAAATTACAGAAGAGAAAAATATAATTAACCCTTTAAATAATAATTAAATTCACTTGGCTGGTCATGCATGCCTGCGTTACGTGATATTTTTTCGTCAAATATTCAAACGACATCCACTTAAAGAGACACATTGTTACTTAACCATAAGTCTGAGGAGTTGGCTGTAACAATTAAAAGTACAAGATGCAAAGTGACACTACGTATAAACTGTGTGGAGGAAAAATATAATTAACCCAAAATTTATGGATGAACTTCAATTTGAATGGAACCTCTTCCAATTCCAACTATTTCTGCGGGGCAATACTGGCGGACCTTCTCAACAATGAAACACCAGCACTAGGTTTATAAGGTGAGAAACCAATAAATCAAGGGCAAATTCCATTGGTAGTCCTCATAATTTATTTCTTATCTCAATTTGGCCTTCAGTTTCAATTCTAACATTTTTACCCTTTAATTTAAAAAAATATACGAAATTGGTCCAATTGACAATCACTCTTACTGAGCTGAACGGAAAATGATAACATGCCCTGCACAGGATGGGCATAATGGTAAATTCACACCATATTTCCTTTCTCCATCGTTTTCTTCTTCATCCCATTTGGAGCAATTCCTCCATTTCCGACCACCGCGTCCGCTCTTCCTTTTTGCTCTTCTCTGTCCATCTCTCGCTCTCCAGCTTCCCCCCCCCCCCCCCCCCCCCCCCCCCCAAATCTGTCATCTATCACCCTTTATTGAGTCACTGGCGTCTTCTTGGCCTATAAAAATTCTTGGTTGCGTTGATTTAGTTTAAGAGGTTCATTGTCTTCATCCAAATCCGTTGTTTACAGAACTTGAAATAGCTCCAATTCTCACAAACACACAAACTTAAACAATCAAATTACTCGCATAGGGGAGTTACTCCAATGAAGAATGAGTGACACCCAAAAAATGAAAGAGACTGACAAACATAAAGAGTTGAGTAAAAAATATACCTTTCAAAGAATCCCAAGACATAGCTAACCCAATAAAAGCATCAGGAATTTGAAAACCACCCCTGATGCTTCTATAAATGGGATGGAGACAATTTTTTAGATGGGTCACCAAATCAAAAAAAAGACAAACTCAAATTTTTTCTTGAAAACTACCCTTTTTTTCCTCTCTTAACTTTCTTAATTGTTTTTTCCTTTCAATTTATTCTCTCTCCTTTGTTTTCTACTTCGTCACCTCCACCCCAAGCACATGCACCAGCACCAGCACTGCCACCCACACCCATGCCTCTCCTAACACCAACCCGCACCACCTAACTCTACAGCCTCACACCTAGTCTCACCCCGCATGCCCCACCTCCTCCCGTCCCCCCTAACCCCAGCCCCACCCCACCTGCAACAGCACAGGCCCCATCCCAACACCCCTAGCTCCTCGCCCTTACCCCCAAGCCCAAGCCCCACTTAGTTCAGTGAATCAGTAGCCCCCCTTCATTTGTTTTCTCTATCACCGCACCATTTCTCTCTCTCACTCACTTCGTTATAAATTAACTGATGTATTGATTTTTACTATATTGTATATATATATATATATATAAATATGTATATAGAGTATATACATCTGTTGTGTATAAGCTATAAAGTCTAATTTTTATGGTGAGATTACTTGAATTTACCATTATGCCCTTCACGTGAGGGGCATGTGATCATCTTCTGTCCACTTCAGTAACCCGTTATCAATTGAGTCAATTCCGTATATTTTTTAAAATTAAAGGGTAAAATTGTAATAATTAAAATTATAAGGACCAAATTAGAACACGAAATAAATAATAAGGACTATTAGTGTGATTTGCCCACAAATCAAATGTTTTGGTATTCAACTCAAACAGACAACAAATGCAATAGCATAGCTGAGTTGTAGAAACAGAGCATCCCCTGTTTCTACTACTCATTTTCAGAGCTATTAGAGTAGTAGCTAATTGGTGACAAATGCAGCAATATCACGCTCAGCCAAAAAAAAAAAAAATGCAGCAATTTCACCACAAACATTGGATTACAAGCTGGAGTTGGAATTGAACCCCATCAAAATGCAATTAGCTAAGAATTAATAAATTAATCCTGTCCTAATTGTACTCAAACAACCCTAAACAAGTCATAGTTAATCTAGATATTAATGCGAAAGAGAATTTTTGATCCTAAGCTGTAGCCAAAAAATTCCATTACTTGATTACAACAGGTTGTGAACAGAGTTGGCCGAGCTGCTTTATGACTAAGTAGCATCACTCTTCTTTTACTTCTTTTTGGGTATAGCCTAAAGGCTTGTCTAAAACCTACTCTAATAAGGGTATATCTAATACTCTATAGACTGTTGTTTTATAGCCTTATAGGATCCTTTATAGGCTTGATGGCCGCAAGCACCTTTGGTCCTAAGCACCCCCAGTTTCCAAGATTAAGGCAACAGGGAAACAAGCTCGATGTCTCTTTGTCACTTAAATGGTTGTGCTCATGACATGAGATCATGGTTCGATTCACTCTCCTCCTCTCTCTTTAGGTTTTGGCCTTTGAAGATATACCAAAGAACACATAAGCTTGCTTCCTTTCGAATAAAAGAGAGCCATCATCTATTGCAAAAACAAGTCAAAAATAAAAATAGAATTGCATCCTTTTTTCACTTAATGACAAATTTATTTATCACAACTCACTACTAAAAAAAGGACTTTTTGCCTCGGAAGTTTTTGCCACGGCCCATTTGCCGTGGCAAAAAATGTCATTTGCGACGGCAAGACGGTCGTGGCAAAAATTCGAGGCAAATAGTTATTTGCCACGACAATTTGCGACGGGAAGAAGAATGGTGACATGAAATAGTTTTTGCCTCGAGTAATTGCGACGGCAAGTTTGCTGGCGCAAAAAATTAAATTTAGCAATGGAATTAGCCACGACACAGCATACCGTGGCAAAAAAATTTAATCAAAACGACGTCGTTTTGATTTGGCTGGTCTTTGAATTTTCAGCTTCTTCTTCCATCGCAAACCCTAGCCGTTCCCCATTTTCCCCCTTCTTCTCTTCTCCCACTCCCTCTCTCTGACCAACCAGCCTTCAAGTTGGAGGTCCGCCGCACCAACCTGCAAGTCGGAGGTCCGCCGCACCACCGCCACATCACACATTTCTTCTATGCTCTGCCGCCGCCCAGCTCCTCCGCCGCTGCCCAGCAACTGTCGCCACCAGCTCCTCCTCTGCTGCCCAGCTCTTCCTCTGCTGCCTTGTAACTGCCGCCAGGTCCTCCTCCGCTGCCCAGCTCTAGCTCCTCCTCCATTGCCCTGCAACTGCCGCACCACCACACCATCTCGTTGGCCTGGTAAGAGCTTTGTCCACCATTGGTTTGTTAATATTTCTATCATGGTGATTTCATATCAATGTCTACACAAAATCCACATGGGTCATGGCTGATGCCAAAATGAATTAAGGGAAAAACAAATGATCATTTGACCAATCATTCATTAAAATTTCACTAATAATGTCAACGCATTTCAACAAATAAACTTAGTTCCTGTGGTTGACTTGCTTTTATTTTCTCAACAAATAAGAGATGCTTGCATATAGCAACTTAGTTCTTGTGGTTGACTTGCTTTTCTTTTCTCAACAAATAAGAGATGCTTGCATATAGCTTAGTTCCTGTGGTTGTCGGGTTTAACTTGAGTTCTCTTCGATTGTCCATGGCATTTGAATTCACTAACCATTACACTTTTCTATTACTTAATTAACCAAAGAAAATAAATAATTATAGAAAAGTTTATGTCTAGTACAATGTGAATTTTAGCTTTACCTCCTTTCCAAAACCTCTATAATTTCTTATTGACTGAGTAGAAATATCAATTTCTCAAAATTTCAATTTCACAGAGTACTTCGCAATGACAATCTTCAAACTACCCAAGTCATTTCAGGATTGTCAAGCTAGATTATTAGCCTAGATCTTGAGTTTTTTTTTTTTAATACGCAGGACTTGTTTTTCAATAGTGTCTCATGAACTCGTTTAAAGAATTTGAATGAGTATATTGCTTGAAGAAGACGTAGACACATTCAGCTGGACAAATGAGAACAAGTTTGACACATTAAATAGAATTAACTTCACCCATGCATGAAGTAGAATTAACAAACCTATGGTGGACGGAGAAGTATATTCAAACATGCTCATTTTTTTTCAATAGAATTAACATCACATTAAATAGAGAAGTATACTGCTTGAACAAGTTTGACACATTAAATAGAATTAACATCAATGTATATATGACATTGTTGAAAATAACTATAGTTACATGACATAACTAACCTAAAACTTTCAAAAATGACAAAAAAGAAATAAAGAAAAACTCAGCTACTTAATTAATATTTAAAATTACCTAGGAATGATATGGAGTGGTTCTTAAAAAAAACCCAAAAAGGGAAGAGAAAATGAATTTTGATTATTGTGATTACTCTTTTCTTTCAAATGTTAGTGATGAACGAAAATTGATGTCGGTGTTTATCATATTTTGTTTAGGCAAATAATTTGGAAATGAACCCATGTATATGGAGTTGACGAAAAATGGATATAAATGGCCAAATTGGTTGGGATTAGAGGGGAGATGGCATGTTTTAACCAATATGATAAGATTGGCTTCCTACCATACAGGTTGGTTGATTTACAAGATCCCAAAAAGTCTAAAACCCACAAACACTATATTTGGATCTTGATTTAGGCAAGAGAAAGAAAAATGAAATTAAATTTTAATGGACAACCAAACAAAACAAAAATGAATTTATTTTTGTATATTTGTCATCAATTCATAAATTATATAGATTTTGATAAGAAAATGAAATCTTTGATAGACAAACATCTTTGATAAGAAAATGAAATGTTTACGATGATATGTGGCATGCATACATACATATTTATATTTTGATCACCTCATGCTTGCATGAGTTAATTAAAGGATAAGAAAACAACTTTAGACCCATTTGAGAATCCTCATCGAAGTTTGTGGATTCGGCTCTGATGAGATGGTTCTTGAATTGTCTAGTTTTGGACAGTTCGAAAATGCATAAGTTTATATGGCAGTTAGTGCCTCACTACTTCAGATTGTTTATCTTTGAGGGTTATTCCATGTGGCAGATCCTGTAGTTCTCAGGGTACATATTGGATATAGTGTATATCAACGCACTCATCTATGTTGTGTACGTGGAGAACTGCGGGGAAATATTGTCGAATTTTCCTTGGAGATGGACGAAGCGATTTGAGCTACTTTATGCTATATAGATTGTGCATTCCTGAATGGGATATGACTACCTACGTATTAGAGAGGAGTTGGATGGATAGGTTTCACGATGCATGGGCATATAAATAGATTATTTTTTAGTTGTTGTGGCAAACAAGTAATATTGTTGATGTTGACATGTGCAGAACTATGGACAGGAGTTGGATTGATTTAGGCGATAGGTTGTCATCGGAGTATGTTAATGGGATTGATCAATTCCTATCATTTGCGTATGCTTGCTGAGATGAAAGTTCTGTGATATGGTGTCCGTGTAAGAGGTGTGCAAATCGATATCATAACTCACGAGATGTTGTGCGTAACCATCTTTTAAAGAGTGGGATGTGTAGGAATTACAAAAATTGGACAATTCATGGGGAAGCCCGTCGTCCTTTGCAGCCTTACCGACAAAATGAAGTGTTGATGGAATCTGACATTGGTACTGATATTAGGGATAACATGGTTGGAATGATACAAGAGGCTATTCCACATGTTGGCACAACTTCTGAGAATGATGAGGACCAGATAGGGGGAAATCAAGAAACGACTAACTTTTTAAAACTTTTGGAAGAGGTACAGACTGAATTGTATCCGGGTTGTCAGAAATTTACCAAACTATCGTTCATTGTTCGACTTTTGCATATGAATGTGCCAAATAGTTGGATGGACAAGTCGATCAATATGTTACTTGATTTGTTGTGTGAGGCTTTCCCTAAAGGAGTGAATCTTTCGAAGAACTATTATGAAGCTCGAAAGACAACTGAAAATTTGGGGTTCACTTATAAGACTCGAGATGCATGTCTTACCAGTTGTATGTTGTTTCGAAATGGGGATGTCAATCTTAATCAATGTGTCGTATGTAGCAGTTCTAGATGGAAAGAATGTGATGATACTGGAGACTCAAAAAGTAAGAAGAAACTTGCAAAATAGATGAGGTATTTTCCTCTGAAGCCAAGGTTGCAAAGTCTGTTTATATCGTCACAAACGTCAAAGGCAATGAGATGACATGCAAAGGAAAGGGTAAATGATGGGACCTTAAGGCATCCTGCTGACTCACCGATATGGAAACATTTTGATCAGCACAATCCAACCTTTGCCAGTGATCCTCGCAGTGTAAGACTTGGCCTTGCATCAGATGGATTCAATCCATTCAGGTCAATGAATATAGTCCACAGTACTTGGCCTGTAGTGTTGATTCCATACAACTTACCACCTTGGATTTGTATGAAGCAACCCTTTCTGATCTTGTTTATGCTTATTGATGGCCCAAAATCCCCCGGCGATAAGATTGATGTGTATTTGGAACCGTTGATTGAGGAGTTGAATGAGTTGTGGAATGAAGGTATGCCCACGTTTGATGCATCGACGAAAGAAATGTTTCAATTGCACGCATGTTTGTGGTGGACAATAAGTGATTTCCCTGCATATGTCATGTTGTCAGGATGGAGTACAAAAGGTGAATATGCTTGTCCCTGTTGCAATAACAAAACTAATTCCCTATGGTTGAAGCACGGTAGAAAATTTTTGTACAGGGGTCATCGGCGATTCTTACCTGATGGTCACAAATTCCGAAAGGATAAGGTTTCTTTTGATGGCACTTGGGAGTTAAAAGGCAAGCCTAAAGTGTTATCCGAATCAAATCTGTTGCTACAATTAGAGTTGAAAGGAATTCTAACTCAATACAAGAGGGATGATCTTATAGAAAGACGCAGAAGGTTAGTTGAAAAGGACAATTCTGGATCTAAAAACCATAATTGGAAGAAGAAGAGTATATTCTTTGAGTTGCCATATTGGAGACATAATTTGATCAGACACAATCTCGATGTGATGTATACAGAGAAGAAAATCTGTGACAATGTATTGTGGACAATATTGGGAGTTGTGGAGAAATCTAAGGATAATTCAAGTGCTAGGCGTGATCTGGAGCTTATGAAACTTAGAAAAGCATTGCACCCGCAGGATAGAGGGAACAATAAAGTCTACTTACCACCTGCGCAGTTCACACTCTCTAAGGAAGAGAAAGGCTTGTTCTTGAAAGTTCTTAAGGATGTTAGAGTGCCAAATGGATATGCATCCAATATATCCCATCATGTCCGTTTAAAAGACAGAACCATTTGGGGTTTAAAGAGTCACGATAATCATGTCATGATTTAACAACTTATTCCTTTGGCTTTACGAAATACATTGCCCAATAATGTTATTCAACCGTTGATTGAATTGAGCAATTTCTTCAGGCAAATGTGCTCGAAGATCAATCGTGCAATTGGCTTACAGTATATTCAGGACCGTATCGCGGTAACACTCTGTCACCTTAAGAAAATCTTCCCTCCATCATTCTTCGATGTCATGGAGCACTTACCCATACATTTAGCTAAAGAAGCATTGTTAGCTGGACCAGTGCAATATCATTGGATGCACTCAATTGAGAGGTATCTTCTGACGTTAAAAGAATATGTCTGTAACCGAGCTTTCCCTGAGGGTTCAATAGCTAAAGGTTACTTAATGGAGGAGTGCATGAATTTTTGTGCGCAATATCTAGATAATGTGGAAACAAAATCCAATCGACCAGTGTGGAACAAAGATGGTCCAATGGGGAACGGCTTAGAATATATTATTGACCTCAAATCAAAGATGCAGATTCATCGCTATGTCTTGTTCAATACAAAATTAGTTGAACCATTCATAAAGTAAGTTATTTAATTAACAGTCTTAAATTTTTTTTAGTAATCCATGTACATGATATATTGGTATCTCTCAAATTACACAGTGTGCACCTTGCATTCATTAAGCAAAAAAGGCCAAATGTAGACGGTCGCCAGATTCAACGCGAACATTTCGAAACGTTCCACACTTGGTTCAAAGAACATGTATGTACTTATCAATCATACATACACTAAACTATGCGTACGTAGGATATGAATGCATTAATGTGTGTATGTATGTTTTAAACAGGTACAAACTATGCTAACAAGTGATGTCATACTGTCCAAAGAAATAACTGCATTGGGAGCTGGCCCTAATTGGGTGGCATGTAAGTATAATGCCTGTAATGTGAATGTGTTTCATTTTTGAGTGAAAGGCATAGATGCCCATCGAATTTCGCAAAATAGTGGTGTAACTTTAAAGGCAGAGACATTAAATTATACTAGTCGAAGGGATAACAATCCTCGTGTTGGGGTTGTGTACTATTATGGACAATTAACTAACATTGTAAAAGTAAGATACACTAATAGCATGAAATATGTATTATTTAAGTGTGATTGGATTGATAACAATCATGGAAAGAAGGAAGATGCCTTTAAGTTCACATTGGTTAACTTCAACCACTTGTTGTACCGAGATGATCGAGTTACAGATGAACCATTCATCTTGGCATCCCAAGCAGAGCAGGTTTGGTATGCATCAGATGCTTTGGCACCATAGTGGCAAGTTGTTGTGAAGATGTCACAGAGAGGCTTGTTCGATATGAATTCCTCAAATCATCAAGCCGATCCATACACGAGTCAACGATTAGAAGAGAATGTAGTGGTAATTCATGAGCGTGATGCTAATTGGGTTAGGGAAGGAACTGAAGGAGAGACAGTTGATGATGTTACTACTTAAGAAATATATCATTTTCTTGGCCTGTAATATATTTGTTTTGACTAGAAATATTTCATTTACCTTTGGACATTTTATATGAACTAGTTTTTGCTTGTCTTGCTCCATTTTTTTAGCATTACTTGAAGATATTTTCATTACTCATGTAATTTTTATTATCATCTACTATTCATGCATCCAATATGTGTAGAGAGGTTCTTACTTGTGTTGCAGATGTCATCTTCGATGAGACGTGCTTATCGTCCTCGTACCATGTCTGAGGCGCTTGGGAGTAGTGAGGCCTCCACGCCGTCATCATCGACACGTGCTGTCACGGCACCACCGGCTATCACGACACCATTACCAGCACTATCGGCTACTACATCTACCCCATCATCATCGCATACACCATCTGGAGGTATATATGCATCAAGTTATTATTTCACCAAGTTTATGCTAATTTATCAAAAAAATTATGGTGTTATATATTTAATTGTCTTTGGTGATGGATCATGTTTTGGGGCTTCATCTTAATTAGGTGGTGGTGGTCGAGGCCCTACTAAGGGCATTGCAGGTTGGGGTTTAAACCCTCGCAAGGTGGTAATGCAATTCGATGAGATGAGAGAGCCTGTTGGCGATGATGGTACCCGATTATCTAGTCAGCTTGGTCATTTAGTAGCGGATCGAGTACCCTTGAACTATTTGGATTGGAAAAAAGTTCCTAATAATATCAAACAAGACATTTGGGATGACGTTATGGTAATATATTTTCAATAACTTTCACTTTTAATTTTAAACATGGGATATACAATATGGCTAATATTTTGAATTTTGTTGTTTTATAGGAAAACTTGGTCTATTGTCCACTTGAATATAGACCAGTTTGCATGACCACGTAATCTAATATTTTTAGAGATCAGAAGACCAAGTTAAAAAAAAAGTACTTTACACCATACAAGGATGACCCGTCCCTCCATACTAGAGTCCCTAAGGACATCATGCCAGATGTTTGTAAAGAGCTTGTGACATATTGGAGGAGCGAGGTGGCACAGGTAAGATTATTGGGTCTAAGTTTATGATGTCAAATGTTATATTAATTGCGTATATGTTTTGCTATGATGTAAAAAATTTCGAAAAGAAATTCTACTAATCGAGCGCAGCATGGCCCACCTCATCGAACAGGGAGAACACACCTTCGCTAGATACGACAGAAAGTATATTTTTAAAGTTATGTAACTTCACTTGCTAAGCACCTTTGCTATAATGTAGAGAATTATATAACTATTTTCTAATTTCAGCTATCAAACGAAAGGGGGAAGACTGATAGGATTAGCGTGTACATTGTCACACGTAATATTTCTGATCCAGATGTGGTAGCCATTGTTATGAGTAGGCTGCATAGTGGTGTAGTTATAATTTTTTTTTGTTTTTGTTTGTAATTACTTCAAAGTTTGTAGGCTCAATTTGATCGGCGACTTGAGGCGATGCCTGAGGAAGAGAGAACTGAGAAATTTCGAGATAGCATTTTCTTGAGTTTGATTGGGGAGGATAAGCATGGGTATTGCTGGACCTATGGGACAGGTATATTGCCAGCCGAGCTACGCCGGAGGACGGCTAAGCCATTGCAGCCAGCTAAACCATCGCAGCCACCCCCACATGGCCCGATCGTCCAGGATATCACTCAGCTGGTCATGGCAGGTTTGAAAGATGATATTACGGAATTGGTTATACGGACTGTCTCCCAGATTGTTGGTCCACAGGGACGGGGCACTACTGAAGCAGCTAGACAGGTGATGAGGTTTTCATTTAATCATTTAATCTCCCAGATTGTTTTCATTTGGTAATGTTTTCATTTAATTATGTTGACATATATACAAGAAAATAATATGTAATACTAGAGGCTATTTCCTCCTCTCAGGTTCCGGATGCATCTAGTGGGCATCAAGTATTTTCGGAGTCTGTGGCTGATGTTGTTGTAGTTACGCCACCAAGTGCTTCTCTACAACCTATTGAGCAGGTATAACATTATCCATTCTATAGGCAAGAGGCAGAACACCATAACCTTACTCCAATGTACATTAGCAAGGCTAATCATTGTCTAGGAATTTCATCCTAATGACAACAGTAAACAAATCTACTGCTGCTATAGCATTTCTATAACTCCAGGCAGAGAGTGCAATATAATCCCATTAATTTGCTTGTTGAGCAGACTTTTAAGGAACACTTGTTGATTAGAATCAATATCCAAGCATAAAAGATAACATAATAGTCTAGTGTTCATTTTGCCAGTTCACACAAGCTTTATTAACAGTATTAATACAGCTGAAAAATGATATTGCTGCAATATCTGCCCAGGAAATGCAGTAAGCTTCATTAAGCATTTAATTTTCTATTACAAACATTATAGTAAGCTAGACTGTATAGGCAAAATTATCTACCATTTCCAACATTAATGCAACAATTTCAGTGCCTCTTGCTAATGCAATAGCTTTACACAAATAGGAAAAGTCACACAGATTTGCATGTGAGCTTATTTAGAACAATGAAAAAGGAAATAAATTCTGAATGTAACTAGACACCTCAAAATACTTAACCCAACCCCAACACAGATAAACACATGATACCTTCTACTATTTCATCATTTTAAAGCATCCCACGCACACAACATTTTTTTCTGATACATCATCCTACGCACACAACAATTTTTTTATTAGCCATCATATGCACATAGCATTTGCAACTGCAAAGTTCAAGTTTCGATGTCTTAGGGCCCAAAATTCACGAACGGTATAAGAACGGCATGAAACTTGGCACGTAGCACGGTTTAGGTGAGGATGACGTGTGGGGACAAAAGGCACAGCCGCACGTGTCCCCGTTTACGAATTATAGCATTTTTTGTAATATTAGGACACTTTAAGTTTTAAAGTTCAAATTTTGTCGTTTTTGGGCCCAAAATCCACAAACGGTCTAGAAATGGTGTGAAACTTGGAACGTAGTATGGTTTAGCCGAAGATGATGTGTGGGGACAAACGGCACGGTCGTCCGAGTCCCGGTTTGGGAATTATAGAAAATTTTGTAATATTAGGACACTTTAAGTTTTAAAGTTCAAGTTTCGGCGTTTTGGAGCTCAAAATCCACAAACAGTCTACGAACAGCTTGAAACTTGGCACGTAGCACGGTTAAGGTGAGGATGACGTGTGGGGACAAAAGACATAGCCGCGCGTGTCCCCGTTTAGGAATTATAGCATTTTTTGTAATATTAGGACACTTTAAGTTTTAAAGTTCAAATTTTGTCGTTTTCGGGCCCAAAATCTACAAACGGTCTAGAAATGGTGTGAAATTTGGAACGTAGCATAGTTTAGGTGAGGATGATGTGTGGGGACAAACAGCACGGTCGTCCGAGTCCCGGTTTGGGAATTATAGAAAATTTTGTAATATTAGGACACTTTAAGTTTTAAAGTTCAATATTCAGCGTTTTGGAGCCCAAAATCCACAAACGGTCTACGAACAACTTGAAACTTGGCATGTAGCACGGTTTAGGTGAGGATGACGTGTGGGGATAAAAGGCACAACCGCGCGTGTCCCCGTTTGGGAATTATAGCATTTTTTGTAATAATAGGACACTTTTAAGTTTTAAAGTTCCAATTTCGTCGTTTTCGGGCCCAAAATCCACAAACGGTCTAGAAATGGTGTGAAACTTGGAACGTAGCACGGTTTAGGCGAGGATGATGTGTGGGGACAAACGGCACGGTCGTCCGAGTCCCGGTTTGGGATTTATAGAAATTTTTGTAATATTAGAACACTTTAAGTTTTAAAGTTCAAGTTTCAGCATTTTGGAGCCCAAAATCCACAAACAGTCTACGAATGGCTTGAAACTTGGCACGTAGCACGGTTTAGGCGAGGATGACGTGTGGGGACAAAAGGCACAGCCGCGCGTGTCCCCGTTTAAGAATTATAGCAATTTTTGTAATAATAAGACACTTTAAGTTTTAAAGTTCAAATTTCGTCATTTTCGGGCCCAAAATCCACAAACGGTCTAGAAATGGTGTGAAACTTGGAACGTAGCACGGTTTAGGCGAGAATGATGTGTGGGGACAAATGGCACGGTCGTCCAAGTCCCGGTTTGGGAATTATAGAAAATTTTGTAATATTAGGACACTTTAAGTTTTAAAATTCAAGTTTCAGCGTTTTGGAGTCCAAATTCCACAAATGGTTTACAAACAGCTTGAAACTTGGCACGTAGCACGGTTTAGGTGAGGATGACATGTGGGGACAAACGGCACGGTCGCCGAATTCCCGGTTTAGGAATTATAGTATTTTTTGTAATATTAAGACACTTTAAATTTTAAAGTTCAAGTTTTGGCGTCTTAGGGCCCAAAATTCATGAATGGTCTAGAAATAGTGTGAAACTTGGCACGTAGTACGGTTTAGGCGAGGATGACGTGTGGGGAAAAATGGCACGGTCGTCCAAGTCCCGGTTTGGGAATTATAGAAAATTTTGTAATATTAGGACACTTTAAGTTTTAAAGTTCAAGTTTCGATGTTTTGGAGCCCAAAATCCATAAACGGTCTACAAATGGCTTAAAACTTGGCACGTAGCACGATTTAGGCGAGGATGATGTGTGAGGACAAACGGCACGGTTACCGGAGTCCTGGTTTAGGAATTATAGCATTTTTTGTAATATTAGAACACTTTAAGTTTTAAAATTCAAGTTTTGGCATCTTAGGGCCCAAAATCCACGAACGGTTGAGAAATGGTGTGAAACTTGGCACGTAGCATGATTTAGGCGAGGATGATGTGTGGTGACAAATGGCACGGTTGTCCGATTCCCAGTTTGGGAATTATAGAATTTTTTCTAATATTATGACACTTTAAGTTTTAAAGTTCAAGTTTCGGCGTTTTGAAGCCCAAAATCCACAAACGGTCTACAAACGGCTTGAAACTTCGCACGTAGCAGGGTTTAGGTGAGGATGATATGTGAGAACAAATGGCACGGTCGCCGGAGTCCCGATTTAAGAATTATAGCTTTTTTTCTATTATTAGGATACTTCATTTTAAGTTTAAAGTTCAAATTTCGGCGTTTTGGCACCCAAAATCCATGAATGGTCTAGGAATGGCGTAAAAATTGGCACGTAGCACGATTTAGGTGAGGATGACGTGTGGGGACAAACGGCACGGTTGCCGGAGTCCCGGTTTAGAAATTATAGCTTTTTTTGTATTATTAGGACAGTTTAAGTTCTAAAGTTCAAATTTCGGCGTCTTAGGGCCCAAAATCCATGAACGGTCTTAGAACGGCGTGAAACTTGGCACGTAATATGGTTTAGGTGAGGATGACGTGTGGGGACAAACGGCACAGTCGCCGGAGTCCCGGTTTAGGAATTATAGCTTTTTTTGTTATATTAGGACACTTTAATTTCTAAAGTTCAAGTTTTGGCGTGTTAGGGTCCAAAATTCACGAGCGGTTTCGAAACGGCGTGAAATTTGGCACGTAACACGGTTTAGGTGAGGATGACGTGTGAGGACAAATGGCACGGTCGCCGGAGTCCCGGTTTAGAAATTATAGAATTTTTTCTAATATTATGACACTTTAAGTTTTAAAGTTCAAGTTTCAGCGTTTTGGAGTCCAAAATCCACAAACGGCTTGAAATTTGGCACGTAACAGGGTTTAGGCAAGGATGATGTGTGGGGACAAACGGCACGGTCGTCTGAGTCCCGGTTTGGGAATTATTGAATTTTTTGTAATATTAGGACACTTCAAGTTTTAAAGTTCAAGTTTCGGCATTTTGAAGCCTAAAATCCACAAAGGGTCTACGAACAGCTTGAAACTTGACACGTAGCACGGTTTAGGCAAGGATGATGTGTGGGGACAAACGGCATGGTCGCGGAGTCCCGGTTTAGGAATTATAGCTTTTTTTGTATTATTAGGACACTTTAAGTTCTAAAGTTCAAGTTTTGGCGTCTTAGGGCCCAAAATCCACGAACGGTCTCGGAACGGCGTGAAACTTGGCACGTAGCAGGGTTTAGGCGAGGATGATGTGTGGGGACAAACGGCAGGTCGTCCAAGTCCCGGTTTGGAAATTATTGAATTTTTTGTAATATTATGACACTTTAAGTTTTAAAGTTCAAGTTTCGGCATTTTGAAGCCTAAAATCCACAAACGGTCTACGAACAGCTTGAAACTTGACACGTAGCACGGTTTAGGCAAGAATGATGTGTGGGGACAAACGACATGGTCGCGGAGCCCCGGTTTAGGAATTATAGCTTTTTTTGTATTATTAGGACACTTTAAGTTCTAAAGTTCAAGTTTTGGCGTCTTAGGGCTCAAAATCCACGAACGGTCTCAGAACGACCTGAAACTTGGCACGTAACACGGTTTAGGTGAGGATGACAAGTGAGGACAAATGGCATGGTTGCCGGATTCCCGGTTTGTGAATTATAGAATTTTTTCTAATATTATGACACTTTAAGTTTTAAAGTTCAAGTTTCGGTGTTTTGGAGCCCAAAATCCACAAACGGTCTACGAACGGCTTGAAACTTGGTACGTAGCAGGGTTTAGATGAGGATGACGTGTGGGGACAAATGGCACGGTCGTCGGAGTCCCAATTTAAGAATTATAGCATTTTTTCTATTATTAGGACACTTCACTTTAAGTTTAAAGTTCAAATTTCGGCATTTTGGCGCTCAAAATCTACGAATGGTCTAGGAATGGTGTGAAACTTGGCACATAACATGGTTTAGGTGAGGATGATGTGTGGGGACAAACGGCATGGTTGCCAGAGTCCCGATTTAGGAATTATAGCTTTTTTTGTATTATTAGGACACTTTAAATTCTAAAGTTCAAGTTTTGACGTCTTAGGGCCCAAAATTCACGAACGGTCTCGGAACGGTGTGAAACTTGGCACGTAACACGGTTTAGGTGAGGATGACAATTGAGGACAAATGGCACGGTCGCCGGAGTCCCGCTTTGTGAATTATAGAATTTTTTCTAATATTATGACACTTTAAGTTTTAAAGTTCAAGTTTCGGCGTTTTGGAGCCCAAAATCCACAAACGATCTACGAACGGCTTGAAACTTGGTACGTAACAAGGTTTAGGTGAGGATGACATGTGGGGACAAATGGCACGGTCGCCGGAGTCCCGGTTTAAGAATTATAGCATTTTTTCTATTATTAGGACACTTCACTTTAAGTTTAAAGTTCAAATTTTGGCGTTTTGGCGCTCAAAATCCACAAATGGTCTAGGAATGACGTGAAACTTGACACATAACATGGTGTAGGTGAAGATGATGTGTGGGGACAAACGGCACGGTTGCCGGAGTCCCGGTTTAGGAATTATAGCTTTTTTTGTATTATTAGGACAGTTTAAGTTCTAAAGTTCAAGTTTCGGTGTCTTAGAATCCAAAATCCACAAACGGTCTCAGAACGGCGTGAAACTTGACACGTAATACGGTTTAGGTGAAGATGTCGTGTGGGAACAAACGGCATGGTTGCCGGAGTTCCGGTTTTAGAATTATAGCATTTTTTCTATTATTAGGACACTTTAAGTTTAAAGTTCAAATTTTGGCGTTTTGGGGTCCAAAATCCACGAACGGTTTAGAAACGGCATGAAACTTGACACGTAGCACGGTTTAGGCGAGGATGACGTGTGGGGACAAACGGCACGGTCGCCAAAGTCCCGGTTTAGGAATTATAGCTTTTTTTTGTATTATTAGGACACTTTAAGTTCTAAAGTTCAAGTTTTGGCGTCTTAGGGCTCAAAATTCACGAACGGTCTCCGAACGGTGTGAAACTTGGCACGTAACACGTTTTAGGTGAGGATGTCATATGAGGACAAACGGCACGGTCGCTGTAGTCCCGGTTTAGGAATTATAGAATTTTTTCTAATATTAGGACACTTTAAGTTCTAACATTCAAGTTTCGGCGTCTTAGGGTCCAAAATCCATGAACGGTCTAGGAACAGCGTGAAACTTGGTACGTAGCATGATTTAGGTGAGGATGACGTATGGGGACAAACGGCACGGTTGCCGGAGTCCCGGTTTAAGAATTATAGCATTTTTTCTATTATTAGGACACTTGACTTTAAGTCTAAAGTTCAAATTTCGGCGTTTTGGGGCCCAAAATTTACAAATGGTTTAGAAATAGCGTGAAACTTGGCACGTAGCACGTTTTAGGCAAGGATGACGTGTGGGGACACACGGCACGGTCGCCAGAGTTTCGGTTTAGGAATTATAGCTTTTTTTGTATTATTAGGACAGTTTAAGTTCTAAAGTTTATGTTTCGGCGTTTTAGAGCCCAAAATCTACGAACGGTCTCGAAACGGCGTGAAACTTGGCCCGTAACACGGTTTAGGTGAGGATGACGTGTGAGGACAAACGGCATGGTCGCCGGAGTCCCGGTTTAGGAATTATAGCATTTTTTCTATTATTTGGAGACTTTAAGTTTAATGTTCAAGTTTCAGCGTTTTGGAACCCAAAATTCACAAATTGTCTAAGAACGGCATGAAACTTGGCACGTAGCACGTTTTAGGTGAGGATAACGTGTGGGTATAAATGGCACGGTCGCTGGAGTAGCGGTTTAGGAATTATAGCATTTTTTCTAAAATTCAGACACTTTAACTTTTAAAGTTCAAGTTTCGGTGTTTTGGGGTCCAAAATCCATAAATGGTCTACAAATGGCGTGAAACTTGGCACGTAGCACGGTTATGGGTAGAATGACTTGTGGGGACAAACAACCTGGTCTCCGGAGTCCCGGTTTAGGAATTATAGCATTTTGCCTAATATTAGGACACTTTAAGTTTTAAAATTCAAGTTTTGGCGTTTTGGGTCTCAAAATTCGTGAACGGTCTAAGAACGGCGTGAAAATTGGCACGTAGCACGGTTTAAACAAGGTTGACGTGTGAGGACAAATAACACGGTTGCCAGAGTCCCGGTTTGGGAATTATAGCAATTTTTTAAATATTAATATTGTAACACTTTAAATTTTAAAATGTTTAATTTATTTGAAAGAATTTATTCAAATATTGTACTTATGAATGTAGGATGGTGTAAAAGTTAGTTTCCTTAGTGTTGAGCTTCCAAAACTCAAGGTGGCAGAAGGAATTCTTATTAATATGAATTCATTGGTTGAAGTGAATGGAGAATTATTGAAACCAAATTTCTACAAAGTTTTTGTTCAAAATGCGAGAAAACCTAATGCTCTTTTAGAAAGACTACGTCAAGGCATAAGAACTGTGGGAGAATCAGTTGGTCGACACATTGCATGGAAATCTATTGATGTAAATTTCAGCTTTCTTTTATATGTTTTTAATTTTATTGATGACATGCATATGTGTATATATATTAACTGTAGCAATCCTATTGATACTTGTTTTATTTTTTTTTTAGGTTATTGAGAAAGAGTAGATATTTCATGGAGTTTGGTATTGAAGTAGTGGATGTTGGGATACTCTTGAATTTTGGCATTCATATATTAGTTACGAAAACTTTATTGTATACATTTGATCGCCCTTTAATTACTTCTTTATATAAATATTATATTTTGGATGATTTGTATTAAATATTTTGGATTTGTGTTGTGAATTTATGAAGAATGGATTTCTTTAATAATTTATTTAGTTTAATTGCTTTATATAAACTTGAATTACAGGGAAATAAAAATTTTAATTTTTAATATATATGATTAAAATTTAAATATAGCATTTGTGACGGCATGGTATTTTTTGCCATGGCAAAAACCAAAATACAGCTCTAAAATTAGCTACAATTTTGTGGCTACAATTATATATCGGTCACTAAAAACATGTATTTGCGGCGGTAGATTAATATTAGCCACAGCAAAAACCGTGGCTAATAGTTCAAACTTTTCGTGAAACGTTTTTGCCACGGCAAAGAACCGAAGCAAAAGCTCTAAAACTAGCTACAATTTTGTGGCAACAATTATATTGGTCACTAAAATAGGTACTTGCGACGGCACGATTGATATTAGCCACGGTAAAAACTATGGCTAATAAACTAACGTTTCGTGAAATGTTTTTGCGACGACAGTTTACTGTAGCAAATATAATTATTTGCGACGGCCTGGCGACATACTAGAGCCGTGGCAAATAAATTAGTGCCGCCTCAACTTTTTTGTGACGACATAATTGCCGTGGCAAATATTGTCTGCCGTGACAAGAGCCGTTGCAAAAACTTTTTGCGATGCTACCTATTGCCACGCCCTTTTGGCTGTGACAAAAAGTCGTTTGTCACGGCAACCAGTATTTTACGACGGTAATCTGCCGTGGCAAAAATACTTTTTTTTAGTAGTGACTGTTTTGAATATGTGTAACTTCCCAGTCCATTCAGAAGGAATATAATAGAGTCAATTCATCAGGTAGTTTGCGTTTTTCACTAATAGGAATATCTCTATTAGATTTTATCATCATGTAGTTTTTTCTTAACTTTTTTTTCATTTTATCAAAAACTCAAGTTGCCGAGTTAATAAAACAAAACATCACAATTACAAAGGGATGACTATTGAGAATTTTGTAGACATTTTGTTTTTTGAAAATGACGCACCAACTTTTTGTTATAGTATTTCCAGAGTTTTAACTAACTATATCTTCAAATTCATGCAGAACCAACGTTCACACAAATTATGTAAATTTTATTTCACATTACATATTATAACCACAGAAGGGCGGAAGAATTGAACTTGGACTTTGATCCTATCACGAGAACCAACCAATCATTGGACCGCTGGTTCCAACTTCGGTTCCAACTTCCAACTATTCTATTATTTCATGCCAAAAGATATTACACTAGGACTCACAAAATATCTTTTCAAATAAATAGATGACTTTTAAACCACCGACTGTATTACAATTACGTGGATGAACACGTCTATTTAAAGCACCTTTTCTTTATTCTCTGAGGAAAAAGTTTAAAATCTGAATATTATTATATATTAATCAACAATATGTTATTTATTGATATATGTAAAATCTTCATAAAAATCAAATGAAAATAGAATATCAAAAAAATTGAGGCTAAATAAAAATCAACCTCTATGCTAGTACCAACTCAAAGAAAACTTCTAAGAAAATTTATGTATGAACTTCGGTCTGAATGGGAACCTCTTCCAATTCCAACTATTTCTGCGGGGCAATACTGCCGGACCTTCTCAACAATGAAACACCAACACTAGCTTTATGAGGTGAGAAACCAACAAATCAAATGTTTTGGTATTCAACTCAAACAGACAACAAATGCAATAGCATAGTTGAGTTATAGAAACAGAGCATCCCCTGTTTCTACTACTCATTTTCATAGCAATTAGAGCAGTAACTGATTGTTAACAAATGCAGCAATATCACGCACAGCCAAAAAAAAAAAAAAAAAATGCAGCAATGTCTCCACAAACATTGGATTACAAGCTGGGGTTGGAATTGAACCCCATCAAAATGCAATTAGCTAAGAATTACTAATTAATCCTGAACTAATTGTACTCAAACAACCCTAAACAAGTGCAAGTTAATCTAGATATTAATGCGAAAGAAAGAACTTTCCATCCTAAAATGTAGCCAAAAAATTCCCTTACTTGATTACAACAGGTTGTGAACAGACTTGGCCGAGCCGCTATATGACTAAGTAGCAGCCAAACTGACTGCTCACTTGAGGAGACCAGAAACTTGAACAAGTTTACTAGTCTAAAGAAGTTTCAGATGGAGTTATCGAATGTGGAATAGTGACCTGGATAACCTGAACCTTAACTTAGCCCTAGCCAAAATGGGAAAAAATTCACAGTAGAACCAGTAAAATTGATGATCATGCAACAGAGTCCCCAGATTTAAAAGCTTACTAGTTATGAAATCAAAATCATCTAAAATTGCAGATAAGAAAAGCAAGAGAATCCTCTCCCTGAGCCAGACTTGGTACCTTGATTGCTTTGCAAGTAACAAACTTTGGAAGTTCATTGTAAACATTTTGTCTTGACCGTACAACTCTTCCACCTATTGGGAATAAAGGAGGCAGGGAAGAATGTTAGGAAAGAAAGGCATTAATTTCTTTATCAATTCTGAAACCAGAGCAGCTTCAGTTTGACAAATCTATAATCCTAGTCATATAAGCTATGCCATGGAGTAGAGGAACAAGGCTTTGTTAAATTAATTGCACAACCACAATTGCTTGCAGATTCACAATTACATCCATAATTTCAGAGCAGATTTAGATGTCTCATAAAAATAAAAAAGTATTCATGTGCTTCCCGTTTTACTTGAGAGATAAATGAATCATGTAAATGGAGCAACCACATGGTATGATGGCACAAAAAAGTTGAAAGAAGCAATTCTTTACATATTTGTTAACGATCACATGTGATGAGCAGACACATTTCCAAGGCCTTGGAAGGTGAAATCCACACAAGTGCCATGTAAAACACCACGAGATAGGATGTATGCATGATATCACTCTTAACCAAACAGAGCAACGATGAGCTATCACCTGTGTTAGAGGTCTCAGCACCTATTCCACAATGGGAAACTGACCGATGAGATTTACGATTACAACTCCCTAAACCTGGAACATGGGCATATTTTAGCATCTAAAAGCAAACAAAAAAGAGAGGGGGGAAAAATGGAGAAGAAAAGAAAGAAGCAGGAGAGTCTCTTCACTAGAATGTTGGGACTTCCACTATACAATATCAAGGGAAGACAACATCCTGTTTTGTATAAGCAGTTTGACACATAAAGACTGGAAGTACCTTGAGAATGAAGTCCTTCCAGAACAAGAAGTTGAAGGGATGGTCATCATTGGTAGTCCATCCAAGCTTGAGGGCTTGTAAACATCGAAATATTTCGCCATCATTTCATAGGAGATCAACTCTGTTGTTTGCTGGATCCAAAAGAGAGTACTTGGGTTCGCCCAATAACTAAAAAGGCAGCTGACGCCTCCTAACAGACTGCAAGACTTGAAATATTTATGCTCCACATTTAGTTGCACAGAAAACAAGGGAGAAAATTGTGACCATCGCCAATGAAATCAGCTTAGACAGACAGACAATCGTGTCAACAAGCATAAATTTGTTTTATATCTGCAATTTCCATGGCATTCAGTGTTTCACAAACTGTGGTCTTCTTCAGGGGTTTTATGCAAAATTCAAAAGGAACTATAAGCATTGCTCAGAATTGAGAAACCCAGTGATTTATCTATTCAACAAGCTTTTCTATTCATTCAGAATTCCTTGTTTCTTCAATGGCAAGTGTACCAGAGATACCATAACATTTTACCCACACACACGAAAAAAAAAAAAAAAAAGAGATACCATAACACATTCTGTAAAAAGTTTACAAAGAATACGACAACTAATGAATGTTCTTAATGAACATCAACATGTGGAAGTAAAAGATAGTACAGACAATCAACAAATAAAACTCCAAATTCACCTAACAGCCAACTGTACCAGTGTTGTCATCAAAATGCTATTTTGGGATCTCTATTATCACTCTTCTTTACACAAAGAATCTTTGAAAGTATACCCAACCAATTTCAACAAAAGGATCAACCAAAATTCAAAAAGCAGAGCCCTATCATCTATACTGACTGATCAAAATATGCAGCTAGAATTGCATACGAAATCTTCAACAAGAGATGTCATTTGAACCATAGCTAATTGCCTGTAGATTTGGCACTGACATATTTGTCATCCATCTGCGAGGGCCATTAGATTCTCCTAAGATATTATAGGCATAGGAAGGCCACTTTACATCCATGGCACACGAACTTGTGACACTCATCCTGATTATCTTTTGTGTTCTTTCAAGAACTATAAGGCTGGAAAATGTCGAAAAGCTATTCCCCACAAATACATCAGCCCTTAAGCAAACTTCGTAATCAATTGCTGATTGAAAGAGATAAGGGTACCTCTTATAAATTCCTGCTACTCCCAATTTCTTCTTCTCAAAGGGAAGCAAGCCTTCCTTCCAACCATTCAAGATAGAGTTATCTTCAAGAAGACTATCAGCCACAGCAAGGTAAACAACCAATGGAGTTTTCAGGCCCACAATATTCCCAACTCTCTCCATGATCTCCTCCTTACTGCTACAGATTTGGCTAATGTTCGATCTTTGCTCCAGCTTCTTACAGTGAATCATCCAGTCCTTCTCTATCCGCATGTGAACAGCTACATAAGGCACGGGCTCCAACAGAGAATCATCTGAAACAATTTTGCTCCTTAGCCCTCTACCTATCTCTCTAATCTTGGAGACAACTCTATCCGCTTCTTTGGATATTTTGTCCACAAAGATTAAGCACTCAAAGACCCTGGCATAATCTTTAGTAGGCCAGTGATCATGCCACAAAAATGGGTTCTTCCCAACAATCCGAATGATCTCATACCCATCATATGGATCCTCCCGAAACTGTCTCAATTGGTCCAGATCTCTCTCAACTGTCCATCTCCTTCCACTACCCCTTTGAAGCTCAATAACATCAGTCCCATTTGAAAGATCTGAATATCGGCCTAATTGGACAAACCCCTTGCAAAGCAAATTAAACCTTTCAAATTGGAAGACCTTGTCAAAGGAAATAGGTTGCAAGAGGTCCATTTCTTTGTAAAACAGGGAAGCACTTAAGCTCGGCATCAAAAGAGTTCGGTTCAGCAATCTTGCAGTTAGGCAAGCTCTTGCAAAAGCGATCCTCTGATTGTTTAAACCCCATACAATTTGAGGAACCTCCAAGAATTTGACTTTTCGAATTCCAAAATCCAAATTTAACAACGAAGAGTGGTTGTGGATCAACATAACGTTGTCATGTTCAATCCCAGGAAATTCAGAGAAAGTAGGAAGCAAAACAGCTCTAAGAACAAGAGCAATGACAAGCAAAGCAACACATTTGCATGTCACAGAATTCAAATGGGTGCCAAAGAATCTCAAATGCTTACAACTCAACAAGTCCATTCGGGATTCAATCTTGAAAACCATCAGTTAATCGTTCCAACCATACAAAATCAAATTTCTCTCCCAACCAATATTTTCGTTCAAGAAACCATAAGAAACCCATTTCAATCTAACTCTGAAGACAAATTCATACCCAGCAACTCGATCATGTCAACAAGTGGAAAACCAGAGGCTCTGAGCTCAATATTGTGCTGAAAAATACGAACCAACCCAATTCACTCCAAAATTGTCCGTAAAACACCAGTCCCTACTTGACGGAAACTAGAAACCAACAAGGTTCAAACGAATAAGACTAAACATCAACTCGCACCTGAATTCAATTGTCAGTGTGATCGACAAAAAACATTTCCAATCCCATATGCAAGTTTCAATTCCAGCAAGTCCTAGAAATGCCCGTGACAAACCATCAAACCAACCTGTACATATCAGCTAAAAAATGAAAACATCAAAGCCTATCCTTCTATCTCAATCCCCAGCATCCAGTGGAAACGAACAGCAGATGTTCAATATCGACAATTACAAATCCCAAAAAAATAGAAAGAGAGGGTCTCACGAATCTCACCGTTGAAATCCGGCGCCGAAATCGATCCGGAGAGCGATTCCAAGACAAAGCGGATGATCCAAAATCGTATAATGATCTATAAAGGAATCAGAATTCTGTGGAAACCCAGATGAGAAAAAATCAAGGAAGTGATGTCACGTATGGAAAGGAATCCAGAAAAGGCGAAAATCCCCGTCAACCGAAAACAAATCGATTCACAACAATCGTGACAACTAGGAACGAACAAGGAAGTTTTTAAATCAGAAAATTTTGAAGTGGCGATAGCGAAAAGTGAAAGCAAAATTGCAAATGAGTGGAAAAAGCAGTTCCCAGAAAGAAGATTCAAGACCTATCAAAAAAACAAAAAAAAGAAAGAAGATTCAAGAAGAGAACTAAATGAGGGAGAATCGGGATATTGTTGGTCTGGGAATTGGAATGGGGAAGAGGGAAATGAGGAAAGACAAAGAGAAGGGAAGTGGAAAGAATTGTCAGAGAGAGAGAGAGAGAGAGAGTACAGTACCGAGCATAAAAAGGGTTTGTCTGATAACTTAAGACTTTAAGAGAGAAAGAGAAGAGAGAGAGAGAGAGAGAGACAGAGAGAATACAAAACAGTACCCTGCTATGCTCTTCTATGTGGTGGAAACAGAAGAGCGGTCACCAAATTATTAAATGAAACAGACAACTCTGAAAATGGCTGGGAATGGTTCGGAACTGGGGTGGGTTGATAGGGACCTTGTGCTAAGAGAGCTCTAACTCCCACCGTCTGACACGGGGGTGGGGTGATGGGACGGGAGTCTTTTAATTTTTTTTTACCTTGCCGATTATTTTTTTGTTTTATTTTTAAGTTTTACATTGATCTGCTGCTTTATTATTTTATTTTTATTTTGTATTGATTAATTTATTTTTTAAAAAAATTAAAAAAGAATTAAAAAAAGTTAGAGTAAAATTATCAGAGAATACGAGATCAGAAATTTTATATTTGAATAAAATTTTTTATTCGGATATGCTTCCCTCTATTTATATGAAAAACACTTCTCTAGATTTTTTCATCTTCGTCATACCTTAACTCTTTCTATTATCACTCCTTCAATTTATATCAAGATTTTGTCAATATCTTTTTTCTCGTAATCTATAGATAGAGCACAATGGCTGAATCAATTTCAGATAGTTTGGCAATTGAGAGTGTTCTTCCAAGTGGGAAAAACGTCTTCCACAGAAGTCGTGACTATACACCTGAATTTACCATTGATCAGGCAAACATTTGTTATTTTTTAATTCATCAGACTATTATTGTTTCATTATACTATCAATTTATTAAAAGTAGACCCAATAATGTTGTACTTATGCATATTTGTTATTTTTTATTGACAGATTTTTTATGGTAAAGACGAAATGTTAGATTGGGTACGGAGGGTTGGTCGACAAAATGACATCGTGGTTGTCATCAAAAGGTCTGCTAATTTAAAAGGTGGCAAACTCCCGAAGTGCATTCTTAGTTGTGAAAGAGGAGGAAAGTACGAACCGCCACGACATCTTTCTAAAAGGCAACTTTTGCAAAGAAATACTGGAACAAGAAAATGCAGTTGCCCATTTGAGCTGCGAGGTTTACCAATACCTCCAGATGGTGTCATGTGGGGTTTATTGGTTAAATGCAGTTTTCATAACCATGAAGTAATAGAATATCTTAATGATCACGAGTACCCGTCAAGGCTCAAACCAGTGAAGAAACAATTTATGCTCGAGATGGCTGGCAGTACCAAACCTCGTGAAATTCTCAGTGTCTTAAAAGAACGAGACCATTCAAACACCACGGGGATTCAGAGCGTTTACAACACCATCTATAAAACAAAGAAGTCAACCGTGACGGTGTATATCCTACCGAGCATGTTTTGGATCAATTAATTAGCAAAAGATACCTCCATACTTTTATGACAAATTCAAAGACGAACGAAATTACAGATATTCTCTAGGTTCATCCTAAAAGCCTTGAGCTATATATCAACTTTCCCACTATGCTGATCATTAATGCAACATACAAGACCAATGAGTATCGCATACCATTGTTAGAGGTTGTGGGTATCACATCCACATTGCAAACATACTCACTTATTTTCGCATATCTTGCTAATGAAAAATCAGATCGGTTGACATGGGCCTTGGGTACCTTGAAGAATTGATGCTTGGAAATGGAGCATTAATGCCATCGGTGTTCGTTTTAGGTCGAGATTTAGCGCTTATGAAGGCCATTGAAACATGTTTCCCCATAGCACGTCACATTCTCTATATCCGGCACATAAACTAGAACGTGGTGAAGTACTGCAGCCCTATTCTTGGTCCAGAGATGAAACGATTTCTCATGCCATGGCACTCGCTAATTATGTAATTAGTACGTGAGTCTTACCAACAGAAGTGGCACACCATTCTCAGAGAGTTTAAATTCTACCTGCGTGCAACAAAATACCTCTGGGAGACATGGTTAAGGCTGTACAAAGAGCGGTTTGTAGCGGCATGGATAAATACTTGCATGCACCTTGGAAGCAATTCAAGTCAAAGGTGTAGTGATTTCATTACAAACTACATTTTTGTAACTTTCTGATTTAAACACAGTACATTTTTCTATTACAGGGCGGAGTCTGCCCATGCCAGGCTAAAGCTGTATCTGGGGAATACCATGTAATCGCTAGATACATCCTTTGTGAAAATTCACAAGATGCTGAGAATTCAGTTCGGCTACATTCAGAAGTCGTTCGAGAGATCTCTCAACATTCCACGTCACAAACAGATGGATGACTACATTTTCAGTGGCATAATATGTCGAATTTCATTAGAGGTGTTGGACTTGATCAATAAACAGCTATAATACGCTGATACTGCCTCCCCCTTCATGGCCGGCTATTGCGACTGTATAATCAAAGTAGTACACGGAGTGCCGTGCATGCATGACCTTTCTAATTACCATTTGCTTTGTATTCCAATTCCGTTGATGGATATTAATGCTTATTGGACTAGGTAATGTATTGTTTGTCCAAAAGGCAACTCAAAAGGGGGGTGAATTGGGTTTTTCGAAGATTAAGAGCAAATAAGATTAATTAAAATTAATTTAGGCAATGTATCAAAATTCAATCTATATGCGATGCAATGTAATCAGAAGAAGTAAAGAAAACAGAGCAATAGAAAGGACACACAGATTTGCCGAGGTTCAACCACAAACCGTGGCCTACGTCCTCACCCCAAGACCTCCTTGAAGTCTTCTTACACTATGTAATCACCTATTACAAGATGGGCCACTGATTGACAAAGTGCTCAGCTCACTATACAAGAACTCCTCACCGAGCTCTTCAATCTCCAAGTGATTTTGTCCAAGTTCCACTCAAACTTACAAGAGTTTTACTTTCACAAGAGAACTCTCTAAACTCTTAATTACAAGTGTATAAACGTATACAAGTAGCTAACACTCTCTAGCAAGAGTAAATTTTACATTCAAAGCTCTCTAATGAAGACAGGAAAATATTCAGAGTATATCAATGAATCAGTAGATTTGATCTTGTTTTTGTCTTCAATCTCTTGTATAAATGCAGCTGGAAGGTTGTATATATACCCTTGTATTGATTCCATCGGTTAGAGGTGGTTGGGTATCATTAATGCACATCCAGTCCGTTACGACGTTAAGAAAAATAGCCGTTATATCAGAGGAGTCGGCTCCAGGTCTGTGGAGTCGACACTTTCTACTTTTGCATTTACCAGATATAGTTCACTGACTTCATGAGTCTGCTCTTCATATCGATGAGGCCACTCTTTATTCATTTTGTTTTCACATCTTTAGCTTCTGCTATCATGAGGCGACATTTCATTTTCAGGTGTCCGCTCATTTATCATATTATCTTCAAGCCTTTTACTTCTGCTGCCAAGAGGCGACTCTTCGTTTTCATGTGTCCGCTCATTGATCATATTATCTTCAAGCCTTGGCGTTTGTCTCCATGAGGCGACTCTTTATTTTAATGAGTCCACTCTTTGTCTATATGGTTTTCAGGCTTTTTGCTTCTGTGTTCAAGAGGCGACACCTCATTTCTTTGAGTCCCCTCATTGTCCAATTTGTCTCTAGGCCTTTTTGCTTCTGTGATCAAGAGGCGACACTTCATTTCCATGAGTCCCTTCATTGTCCAATTTATCTCTAGGCCTTTTTGCTTTTGTGATCAAGAGGCGACACTTCATTTCCATGAGTCCCCTCATTGCCCAGAATTCTGTATTCTATCTTCCAATGATTTAGATCATCTTAGCATAGGTATAAGATCTTCAAGGAGTATGTCTTTGGGGTATGATGATCAATCAAATCTTCTTAACTTGTCAAAGTTAACTTCTATTCAATTTGGATTGAATCAATCATTGAATATTGATCTTCTCTTGACTCTCAAACTGTCAAGGCTTCTTTAGATCAATTTTCATTTTTTCTTCTTCATTTACTCAGCTCCTTCTATCATTGTAGAACATCCTCTTTCAATGCCAAGCTTCTTCAGTTGTGTAGAGCTTCACAATGCTTGATTTCTGATTTCCTCTCTTTGCTAGCAATTCTTCATTTTTCATTAAGATCACTTCACTGAGACCATTGTAGACATGACGAGATCTCTTCATACATTTAGTCTTCATAGATCCTTTTCATCTTAGAAGAATTCTTCACTTGTATTTCACGTAGAGATCAGACAATCATTGTGAGTCATCTTCTCAGCAACTTCAATCACATTGTCTTGAATTGGTCTTTACATTCTAAATGAAATCATCTCTTGAGCTTTTTCAAACTCTTCAACAAACAATTCATCTTTAACTGAACATTGCACCTCCTCAACTGATCTTTGCATATTCTGATGAAGTTTTCAGTCTAGTGCAAATCAATCTTCATTGAATCTATGCATACTTGATAAAAGCTTTATTTGAACACCTTCAATCTCTTCGAATGTAGAACATTTGTTTGAAGTAGAGATAGGCGTCAATCTTCTGTTTGGTTCATTGCATAGCTCTTTGAATTCATTGCTTGATTTTGAACTTGTTGTGCATTCATCTTGACATGTATTAGACTTATGATTCAACTTTTAAGTCTAAGTTATGAACTTTGTTAATCTGCACACTATATAGATTCATTAGTAAAATAATACAAGGTTTAGTTATCATCAAAATCAACATGGGAATTTACCTTAAGTTAACAAGGGTTAACTTTAAGTCAACAATGTATGCATGCAGACCGCTCTAATGATGATAAACCATGATCTGACAGGACATCTGAAGTTCTTGAACTGTTATAGGGGATGGATCCATCTACGAGAGATAATATGATAAACAGGATTATCGATATGACGGATCCATCTCATAGTACAGTTCGAGTCCCAACGTATAACATGGAACACAAAGGTCGACCTGCAGGCAGAGATGAGCAAAGTAGACGCCGCATAAAGAGTATTCTAGAGGTATCTACTTTAGGATCTAGGGGGGCATCTAACTCAACTCTAGATGTACCGGTCACTTAACCAACTGCAACCTCGACAATTCGCAACACTCAGGCTCTAGCTCCACCTGTCTTAGATCCCTTCATTCAGCAATTACCTGAGGCTTATTAGGATTTTATTAGTTACACTATTAACGTCTAAGTTGATGGTCATTGTGGATTCAGGGCGATAGTTGCGCAAGCCGGGTATGGCAAAAATAATTGGGCACGGGTACAGATGGATCTGATCGAAGAGATTTAGCAAAACATGGACTTATACGATATGCTTTATCTAGAGCACAATTATGCAAACACTCTTCTACATTCATTTGTTTGGTTCCAACTTACAGCGCCAGAGGCATATTGGATGGACTCTATGGCTTAGAGAGTTGTCATCACATCAAGGTACAACATTGTACTGCACATGTTTCACACATATCATTCAGGTTGTTTTATTCACTTGTTGTTGAGATCCCCCCTAGTTCCGGTCTAGGAGCGCCGAGAAATAGCTATTGCCCATGTCGGAGGCAATTACTTCGTCCAAGTTTTCTTACGCTCTCATTACCCAGTACCACCCACCCCAATGTGGTGACTACAACATGTATCAATCGAAGTTAAGGGATGGGTTGATAGTTATATAGTACGAATAAATTTGTGGTCAGAAATAATGGGTAGGACCGGGCGCCCCCGGAAGAGAGTTTGGAGGAGATATTGATTAGAAGTTCTGTTTTTATGTATTATTGAATTTACCATTGTATTAATATGTTAAAAGTTATTATTTTTTGTATGTGTTTTTATGACAAATTAAACTAGTAAAAAATGCATTATTAATTCCCAAGGATAGTCTCAAGAAACAAATCTAAATTATTTTACTTTAGTGTTTTCAAAAAAGATTTATGTTAATTAGTTTTGCATTAAATTTTATAAATAGAGAGAAATTTAAAAAAAATAAAAAAATTTTTATCAAAATTTCTTTCTTTTATAAAAACCGGGAGGTAGGAGTAAAAAAAATTATAAAATTTGATCATAAATTTTTTTTTTAATATAAAAATCCAGGTGGTGAGAGTAAAAAGAAATTAAAAAATTTTGATCAAATTTTTTTTTAATAAAAAATCGGGAAGTAGGAGTAAAAGAAAAAAAAATTATCAAAAACAAAATTTTTTTTTTATAATAACCAGAATAAAGAGTGGAAGACAATATTAGAATAAGGGGTGAAATTAGGGACAAAATTAAAAAAATAAAATATTTTAATTATCACGTCATGAAATGGAGTGGGTGAGAGTAGAGTTTTTCTTGTGTTAAGGAGGCAACTTTATTGGACTCTTCTCATCTTGCCACACTTCCCATATTGCCCTTGTCTGTTGTTACTCGTATGATCCCAATTTCAAGATGTCGGGTATTCTTCATATTTGAATGATGCAATGCATGTTATTGCTAGCAGGGGTGTACAAAACAATCAAATACACTACAACCGAACTCATTCAGGTCTATGGTTGGATTGGTTTGAATATATCAAGGATTTAATTTATTTTTAAATCTTAAAATAGTTAAATTAATAAACTTAGTTCGTTCTCAGGTTAGCACTCTTGAGACTTGAATCGGGTCACTTGAACTGACCTGAAATCTAAATTAATATATGTTACAAAATTTTAAATCTATATTGTATAATTGTCATTTGATCTTATTGGTTCTACTAAAATATTATTGATTTGTTTGTATGATATTTTTTTTTAACTTTTTAGAGAAATTAAAAATACAAAATTGAGTGTATTTTTAAACTTTTTAAGGAAATAATAAAAATTTATATAAAAAAAGGGGACCCAACCCGAATGAGATTGATGCATCTTGGCCGAAAGTGAACCATAGAACTGACCCGAACCATGCCAAATTTGTTCGATTTGGTTTCATTGCATGACGGTTCAGTTCTGAATTAAAAAATCTAACTTGTTTGATAAGGACTCGAATTAACCCGATTCATGCCGACCTTAATTACTAAGCTTTCATTTAGACCACTCCAATTTTTTTTTCTTGGTACAATGGAGGCCTAAGCTAGAAAACAGTCCTATAGGACATGCCCAAACTATCAAGTCCCAAGCCAAGAAAGGTAAAAACAAATCTAAGAGGGCCTTGTATAGTCTGTAGCTCCAACGGTGCATTCAACACACCTTTCGTCAACTTATCTGTACACTCATTAGCTTCACGGTGGATCACACCCAGTTCCCAATGTCATTTCTGAAACATCACATCTCGAATCTTAATAATTGTAATTCAAATGATTGGTATTTGCATTTAATATGCAATTCATTTCTTCTTGTGAATCAATTTCTAGCAAGATCCGCCATACCAACTGCAGCCCCTTTCAAATTGCCCAGAGTTCTGTAGTAAGCGCATTAGCCCACCCAATACATCGAACAAAGCTTACTATCCATATCCCATTCTCATCTCGAATCAGATCCCAAATCCTGCCCAGCCCGGATTTCCTACAAAAGCAATGCTTTAAAAAACATTCAACAGCCTCTGATGGTTAACTACAGCCCCACATCGGATTGCCAGTAACACCTCTCGAATACTAAGCTGAATATTTAACACCAGAACCAATAAAAGCACAAAAGAAACATCAAGTTCCTTTTTGTTTCCCCGAAGCCAAAACATAGCAATCACCCCAATGAAAAAGGAGCCCCAATCCTCTCAATCAGTAGCTCCCCATAAAAAAAGTGACCACTCTATTCTTATGTGTGTGATTAACAACTTAAATCAAGAATCCTTGTCACTTTATCTAATTAAATAAATAATGAGATTACTAAAATCAAGATTCAAAGGAATCAAACCTTGGACTTTTCTTGGGTTAAGATCTTACCTGGAGTAAGTTTATAATAATTACTTCTTATGTATTTGTATATTAAGGTAATTGCTACTTCGAATTACTAAGAACGGCTGCTTCATTTACTTCTCCATTGTATCATATGTAGTAGTCCTCTTGACTTCATATTTTAACTTGGTAAAGCCTAATATTAACTTGAAATTTCTTTTTGGTCAGTCCAATGTATAATCATTACAAATATCAAAATTTTATGTGACTCTCTGCCAACAATCTTAGCTGTTTTAACAATAGCTGCCTCTCAAATTTTCATGAGAGGAGGTAATATTAGTGTGGTTCATGTTTTAGCTAGGCTTTGTGTTGATGTAACTGGAGAGCTTGATAAGTTTGTCTATTGTACTCATCGCTAATCAATATATTGCTTTACACTATAAATTTTTTTAAAAAATTTCCAACACCAGTTAATTCTTGAGGTAGGGTTTTTTTTTGAGCTTTTTTTCAATTTGATTTTTTTGACATATAAGCTAAAAAACAATTTTTTTTTCTTTTTTGCTTTTATAAGCTAAAGTAAGCAAAAAAATAAAAAGTAAATTTTTTTTAACTTTTTGGCTTATAAGCCAAATTGAAAAAAGCTCAGAGAAAGCCCTCAGCAAAAGAATGATTTACAATATTCTTTGAAAAATAAGACAACAAATTTGGTGTAAAAAATACAAATATATAATTGTATGGGTATTATAAAAATATTGGTTAAAAAGTGAGGATAAACAATTAAGTAAGATAATGAGTTATTTCTTACTAGCAGTGACCTGTGCCATGCACGGGGATAAGAAAGAAAAAAATAGTTTAAAAGTAAACATTTTACTAAAAATATGTTGGCATTTAATAGTTTATAAAATTTACAAATGTAATGAATAATTTAATAAGATCAAGTGTGTTTTGTATATGTGGACCAAGAGCCTAGGGTTGACCAGGGCGTGGGCCCGTCTAGGAGTCCTGGCAGTCATTGAGAGCAACTCACTCAAGTCTCCCAGCTGTGGAGGGGTGAGAACCAAAAGGGCAGACAAGAGAGAGAGAGAGAGAGAGAGAGAGAGAGAGAGATTCATGAGCCTGTGGTATCTTATGTAATAAATGTGACTCTGCTGTCTCTATTTGTCATAAATGTGTTGAGAGTATTAATAGTGAGTACTAATTGATACTATGAGGACACGTGGTGCCCCTTGACTGGGCAGGCTTAAGTCCCGCCATCATGACCTGGAGAAATCATGTCAGGGGTCGCGGCGTGCGATTAGATGCACAATCTGCCATGGTGTCAGGCACTTAACCAACCATGGCTCGCCACGTGCCCATTGTATTAAATGTGCGTTGGGTAATCATTTTATGTTTGAGATACGATATTTGAGTGGTTCTGAGGGTAGATCTCTCTCTCTTAGCTGGTTGATGGGACTGATCACCGGAGCACTTGTGAGGCGCGCGGCTCAACGGTCCCTTTGGTCCTAGCCTCCGTTCCACTACCCATGGAGAGGGGTCTCGAGTGAGGGTAAGTTAGACAAGCTTGAGCTTGTTAGATAGTGAGGCGTGGGGCCTATCTTGCACAGGTGCTCGCTTTGGTCGGAGTCGTGCAAGCGCTGGGCCTGGCTTAAATGAAGCTCTTGGAGCTGTTTGAACGAGGCTTAGTGGCGGGACGCTGAGCCTGCTGCGGGGACGAGGGCACTGCGCTGGTTTGTCCAGGCATGGTTTGACCCATGTTTGACTTTGGGCTACCTAAGGGGCCCACGTGGTCTGCCAGGTGGACAGGTGAGGCGCCCACTGACTGGGTACCTACATTAGCCCTATTGTACGTGTGTGGCCATTTAAGCCAATGGGCGCACGCGTGCATATCACGTGGCTGGGTAAGAGACGCGACTGTTGTTTGTAGCGGTTGGACGCGAGCCCCCGATTGGGGATCGGTGTGACCGTTGGAAGTGATGGTTGAAATGCCCGGCCGTTCGAAGCCATCCCTAAGCTGCCATGTGTCCAAGACGTCATGTCTGTTATTTAATGTGGATGGCTGCCATTTATGATTTCTGACCGTTATGAGCCGATGGCTACGACCGTTTGACAGTTGAGGGATACGACGATTGATGATAATCATCATTGTTGGCGACTATTCGTTTTCGGGGTGCCGGTTGAGAGATATAAAAGGGGGTCTTAGTCTCAGTTCCATATTTTCGAACTTTTGGCCTTTGTCTGGAGCGCTCGTGATTCCTTATTGTGGATCATCAATCTTCAAGGTTTTCTGTACTTTTTGTGTGAAGAGGTTTTCCGAGCGTTTGTTAGTTAAAGTTTGTTGCGCCTTGGTCTTCCATTGACATTGAAGATGTCACGAGCATCTACTTCGGCAGCGAGTGTCTCCCGAGGCTTGGCGTCGAACGAGAAGAAGAACTTGAAGAAGGGAGGCAGGGGTGTCCCAAATGCAGAGTATTGGTGCCAAACTCCTTATCTGGGGGGCGAGGATACGTTATGGATGAAGCTTCCATATTTTTCCACGGAGAGGCCCGTGGCTAGCGCTCCACTGTTCCTTGCCTGCAAAGAGGCTAGGCCTGGGCACGAGACTTTTATTACGCCTGAGTCATGCATCTGCTTTATGGTAGAGTGGGGGGAGTGTCCTTATGCCTTCCCCACGTGGGACAGTTATTGCACGTCTGGAGAAGGTTTAGAGGTTTGGACTGAAGAGGTCATTGATAACGCCGAGTTTATGGCAGTTTTGCAGCGGGCTGGTATCCACGAGGTTGTGATGAGCACCTTCAGCCAAAACGTGAAGGGGAGTACGCCGTGGTTAGATGTGCTGTTATCGCAGTGGTGTGTGGAAACCCATATGCTCGTGACGGTTGGCAAGAAATTTGGCCCAACTTTGGAGGACATGAGCGCCTTGTTGAGGCTTCCCATTATGGGGGATACTAACCCTTGCACATTTGAGCTATCTTCCCAAGAATGAGAAATAGTGAAGGGTTTGTAGTCAGGGCAAGCTGCAGCTACGCGAGTGGTGAGCGAGTTTTGCGAAGGCTCCTCCGAGCAAGACACAGAAGAACACCTTCAAGGGGTGGACCATCCATTGGTACCGCGATCTGATGGGGCTTCCTAAAGAAACACCAAAGTCTGGAGAATATACTAAGGAGGAGCATCGGCGTGGTGTCAAGGGAGTGGGGCTACGAAGCCCATTTCATTTGGCTGCGTTTTTGACCACGTGGCTATCTCGTCATGTATTTAAGGGACCTCCGTCTGATGGGGTGAATTACTCCCTCAACTTGATAGCAGCCGCGTTGGCGAATGGGAAGCGTCTAGCCCTGGGGCCTTTGTTCTTGGGGACCATCTACTCGCGCCTCGACCAGATGAAGGCGAATGGGGTGAGGTTGATGGTACGTTATAATGTATGCAGCTATGTCTGCACCAACTTTCTCCAGATGATCCTGTTTGAGAGATTTAGGAATGCAGCGCTCGTTGCCCGTACGATTCAAAGTGATGGGGCTGATGAGGAGGCAGAAGAGGAGGATGTCTACTGCTACACACTCAGGTGGGCCGGTGTAATGCCTCGTGCCAGTCTGAAGGGGGTGATTGACGAGCCAGCTAAGTTCGAGGCGCGTCATTATGTGGAGTGCTTGCCTAGTGTGGCAACCTTTGATATGTACTAAGATGATGACTGGGAGGTGATAGTGAGGGAGGATGACAATCTTACTGAGGCCATGGCTGAGAGCGTGCTTTGGGCTATCCCTGGGGGCATCCCCTCCCTGACAGCTACCGGGACCTTCGAGACCATATCTTACAATCCTCACTAAGTGGCCCGCCAATTAGGCTATGATCAAGGCGCTCCAGATTTTGTTGCCAAGCCTAGTTTGGCGCACAAGTCAATGGCGCGCTTTATGATGGTGGATGTGAAGGCTAGGATGCGGCCTTTTAACGGGCTGAATGTATGTGGCCGGGGGTGCGAAGGGGAGGGGATGCGCGCTTAAAGAACATATTAGAAGAAAAACTTGGATGCATTTGACAAATATACGGTCGTGGAGCCCTCCGCCTCAGCGCTGGAGGACGTGGTCCAAGAGGAGCGTGGGTTGTGTGCGCCTCGTAAAGCTTGCGTTTTGGCCAACTGGGGAGATCTTAGAGAGTGGGCTCGTCACTTAAAGATTGTAGTAGTAGAGCCATGCCAGAAGGACGAGCGGTTCGTGCCGGAGATGGTGGATGGGGTGGTGATACTTCCCAAAGTCTTGTACACTGCAGGCGCAAAAACAATAAAGCTTGTGAGTAGTGGCGGCCCAAAACCGTCTTCATCCATGGTTGGGCAGAAGCGCAAGGTGAGTTGGTGTGAGGCATAGCAACATTTCACAGTTGGTGTCGTATAACCATGTTTCTAAGTATTTAATTCTGCAGGCCTTGGGAGTGGTGATTTAGGAGGTAGCAAGTGGCGGCACGACTGAGCTGGCCGTAGCTGACAAGAGGCCGAGGGTAAGCTTGCTGAGCTAAAGCCAAAAATGTGTCAAAGGATAAGATTCTGACAATTGATCTGTTATGTTGTAGACTTCCGAGGCACCGAATTCGCAAGGGGATAAGCCCATGGACGGCAGGGGGCTACCCATTCCCACAGACTCGCTGAGGGATCTAGGGGACCTTTTGAGTGACGAGGCTGGCACCGCGGCGACAGTAAGTGCCGGGCTTGGTGCTGAGGGACTCCCTGCCGCGCCTGCTAGGTGGGGGGGGGGGGTGGGGTGGAGGGGGGGGGGGCAGGGGAAAGTATGTGGCATTTAAGAAAGGCACTCGCTAGCAGGGGTGGTAGGCGAGGGTACAAAGTGGTCACGCGTCCTAGTGAAAGGGGGTCAAGTGCCCAAGAGGCTCGTGAGAGATCCGTAGATCGCAGCGTATCGGCGGAGGGGCTGATGTCACTGAGGGAAGAGGAGGAAGAGGTCGCGCCTAGGACGTCGCCGTTACTAACTGTCGACATTGAGTCTGAGGTCCCCTAATGGCTGAGGGTGAAACTAGCCTACCAACTCCTTAGGTGGTTGTACCGTGCACGGGGTTGGTGGACGAATATGGGGTGAATATTGTCCAAGTAGTGATAGACTTGGTGGGAGAGCCTGGTGAAGGGCGCGTAGACGAGCCGATGGGGCAAGAACCCGGTGGCGGCCACTTATATGGGGCGGTGGAGCATGAGCCTGAGAGAAATGAACCAGCAGCTGAGGCCGCCGGTAAGGCACCCCTGCTACTTTTAGGGTGGTACGAAGAGACTCTAGCGCCTGCTGCTGAAATAGTAGACGAACGAAGGGACGAGGAGGTGACCCCCCCCCACGTGTTGAACGGGAGATTGTAGCTGAGACCTCGAAAACTAGGTCGGGCCGGGGCGTGCTAAAGCTTGGGTTTGGCAGTTTAAGGGTCACAGAGGTGGACGAGCCTGAGGACAGCTTCAGAGGATCGAGTGCTTTTGAGGAAGGGGAGGATGAGGGGGAGGCAGGGCAGGGTGAGGCTGAGTCTAGGAGAGAAGCACTTGAGGCCATAGAAAACCCAAGTGGTGGGACATCCAGTGTAGAAGGGAATCAGCTGGTGAAGGAAGCTGGTGGGGTTGTCCAGATTATGGCCCAAAATGCTGACAAAGAGGATGTGGTGTTGGATTTAGTCGTTCTCTTTGCTGGATTCAAGGAGGCCTATCTGCCCAGGTTGTATAAAGTCTTCACCGAGGCACCTGAGACCTTTACTCTTCATCACCAGTGGGGCCCGTTCATGAGGCGAGGGGTCATGGAGATGTTCGGCTCGTTCTTAGAGAAGCTGGATAGCCAGCCCATGACGAGCTTGGACGCAGGGGACTGGGGCGCGGTGAGCGTTAGTGTGGAGGAGATGCAGCAGATGAAGTTTAACATGACTTGGCTAGAAGAGCGGTTGGAGCGTGCTAGTAGGATGAATGTGGCTGGGGGGAGGGTAATAAGTCTGGCGAGCCACGTGAAAGAACTGGATCAAGCCATAGCGGAGTAGAAGGATGAGGTTCAGAGACAGCAAGCACGGTTGGAGAGGCTAGAGCTAGACAGGGAAGCCTCGGCGCATGACAAGGCCGAGCTAGAGCGACATTGGGGGATACTGGCGGAAGGGCTGGGCAGCATAAGCCTCTTTGGGACTTTATAAAGGGGGGGGGGGGTTCCTTTTGTTTTTGTTTTTTGTTTTGAGTGTTGGCTGTCACAAATTGGGCATGCCCTTGTAATTAGTAAAAAAAAAAATGAATGAAAATAAATGTTTCCTTGTTTTGGATAAAGATCTCCAGTAAGCTCCCTGTGGTTTTTTTTTTTGAAGTGCCACCCTGAAACTGGAGGTGGCAGGGTGTTGTCTTGTTGAGGGGTGTCTAGTCTTGGCTATACGAGGCCTAGGGGGTAGGGGAGTCAGAAATCTCAAAAGAAGAAAAGAGGAGTCAGGTCAGATCTTGATGTGTGAGCTAGCTTCTGCTATAAATAGGGTGGTGAGACAAGTGGTGCCCATGAGGGTCTACTTCTCATGAGAGTCAATCAGAGAGAGAAGTTGAAAGGTAGGCATTGGTGTAGGGATGGGTGGCATAGGGAAGAACCAAATGTTCATGAAGCACGCATAACCCCCTTCGAGCGTGCCATTTCTAACGTGCCTTTGCTAGCCGAGGGGCCATGGCCCTAGAGGTGGCAGATGTTTGCTGGAGGTACGGTGAATTCCACTGTTGCGTGTGTTGAATGCGATGGTTGTGGCATCAGGCTCAATGGTGGGAGCGCCTTTAAAGGAGTTTAAGGCGGGCTGAAGGCCTATTTCATGCCTGAGTTGCAGCCAATACGGTGGAGAAGGGCGGTGGGCACAAGGTGCCATTGATTAGAAAACTCAGGCAGAGATGTTTAGAGAGGTCGGATCACCGTGCATGAACGGTCAAGTCCCGGCAGCTAGTTGTCAGTAGGGGTGTGGGGTGTCAGGAATCTCTAACAAGAGAGCAGAGCAGGTGACGTATGCCATGGGGTTTGAAGCCAACATGTTATAAATAGAGGGTGATGGGTAGAACAAATTCCACCAGTCTCAATGAAAGTCACCTATAGTGAAGGTAGTTGGGGGAGATTATATGGGCGTGGGTGGTCTAGGAAAAATTCCCATAATGAAATCCACCGTGCACGGGGGGAGACAGGATCCCAGGGGGCTGCAACTTTCTCCTTTGTGGTGTCTTTTGATCTCTGTGCTTGAAGGGGATGTTAGGGAAATCAGGAGCGCAGGGCACCTTAATAACCAGAGACTACTCGGGTGAAGGTTCCCTCTGCGTACGACAAGCACAGACCTGGCCCGGGGGACGCTCAAGTCGAAGAGCCTCTGCTTGGAGAGGCACTGAGGCATCTTGGGAGAAGTATGTGCATGGGGCGCACTTGGCTCTGATGGTGATTCAACTGTATGCGTTGCTTGTGGGTTTAGTCGAACCCTGGGCACGTGCTAAAGGAGCCGGGTGGGGGAATAAGTGTTGCAGGCAATGCGCGCGAGGGGAAGGCTGTCCTGGAGCTGTTTATTTGGCATCTGGGGCATATGATCCTCTTCCCATCCTAGCATATTTGGAATGAGAGGCGTAGGGAATGGGATGCAACTGGTAGCTCGCTCGCGTGAGCCAAAGTTGCTTGAGGCGAGGCCTGTCTATCTGCCTTGGCATGGAGGCCCGCTGAGTTTGAAGACCCGTAGTGTAAGGCTTTTTATGATTTGTAATGAGCTTGCAAGAGCTGAGTTGTAATGGTGATGTAACTTAAAGTAACTTGAAAATAAAGAGTGATGATTCATATGCTACAAAAATTCTTTTTTTTTTTAGTAATGAGATGTACAAAATGTGGTTGTTGTGCCGTAGTAAAGGCCAAATGTGCGACATAATGCTTGTAATTACAATAAGGACAATGAAAATGACAAAACGAGACTGCCAAGATGCTAGGTATTAGGGATAATAAGCTTTAAGCCACTTGGCATTAATAGGCGATAGAACGATGGTGGAGCCAGGTCTGGCAATCATATAGTACCTGCTGGCGTGAGCTTCCCGAATTTCAAAAGGGCCTTCCCACTTTGGTGCGAATTTGGCAGTGGAGGTTCCTTTCATGATTTGGGGGGTGGCTTACAGGACCAAGTCTCCGTGCTGGAACTGTCGTGGTCGTACGAGTGCGTTATAGGCTCGAGCGATGCATTGTTGGTAGGTGCGGCGGTTGGCCTACGCCTTATCGCGATGTTCGTCCAAGGACTCGAGCTACTGTGGTCGATTATCATGGAGTACCCCATTGGCGAGAGCGATTTGAGCTGATGGAACGGTGATCTCGATTGGAAGGACAGCCTCGACTCCGTAAATAAGGGAAAATGGTGTCATTTGGGTGGAGCACCGCTTGGAGGTTTTGTACGCCTAGAGCGCCATGGGTAAGACGTGAGCCCACTGAGTTTAGTGGTCTTCGAGCCTTCGACTGAGTATTTTGATGAGGTTTTTGTTTGTGGCTTCAGCTTGTCCATTCCCTTTTAGGTAGTAAGGTGTTGACTTATGATGGATGATGTTATTTGAGGTTAGAAGCTACCCCACATTACGGTTGACGAAGGGGGTTCCGTTATCTGAAAGGATAACCTTGGGAAGCCCAAAGTGGCAAATGATGTATTAATAGATGAAGTTAGCAACCGCGGGTCCTGTGGCGCGCTTGAGAGGGATGGCTTCTACCCATTTGGTATAAAGTTTTGTGGAAGCTAAAATCCAAATGTGGCCTCGGGAGGGTGGATAAATAGGGCCAATGAGGTCCATTACCCAAGTGTGAAACGACCATGGAGTGCCTAGGGCGCGGAGGTCCATTGTAGGGGGATGAATGAGGTATTTGTGGCATTGGCAGTTTTGGCAGCGACGAGCGTGAGTGAGGGCATTCACTTCCATGGTTGGCCAATAGTATCCTAGGTGTATCAAATGCTAGAATAGTTTTTGATCGCCCTAGTGCTCGTTTTTATGGGCGAGGTAAAGGAGCTGGGGTACTTCCGTGCTAGGGATGCATCGGAGGGGGGAACTTGCGTACCCATGTCTGAACAATTGTCCATGTTGAAGAAAAAAACAGTTGGCTCGTTTTTGGACGAGTGAGGCATCCATGCGCTGGGTTGGCAAGGATCCTTCATGGAGGAAATCAATATAAGGTTAGCGCTAGTCTACAGGGGTTTCTACAAAATGGCATTTGGCACGAGATGGGAAGACTTGACATTTGATGCACTGGTTTTAGAGAGAGGTGGCCTTTTAAACCATGGTGGGCCAATAGTATCCCTGCCGTTGGAGTTGGCGATAAAGGCTGGTGTCGGCAGTTTCGCAAGAGCGCACGTGGGATTGATGGAGCTGCAGTTTGGCCTTGTGGGGGTCGATGCATTGAGCAAGGCAACCATTAGGGGCGCGGTAGTAGAGGGTGTCTTGGTAGATGATAAAGTGCTTCAGATCTTGCAATGGGAGAGACCGTTGTTTCTCGACGAATGAGGCCCAAATGGGGGCGCACCAGTCACCGCCCTACGGCTCTTCTGGCAAAATTTTGGTGATCGAGCAAGGGAGCGAGCTATTAAAAACTTTGATCTTTATGGGGATGTCGCCCACCTCAACTTTGGAGCCCAAGGTGGCCAAGGCGTCAGGGTGGCGATTGTGAGACCGTGAGGTGTGCTCCAAGTGAATGGCCGCGAACTTGCCCATAAGGCGCTGGTAGATGGTTCGGTAGGAGGCCAGGGCTAGCTCCTTGATGGCGAATTCGCCCGTGGTTTGTTTGATAATAAGGTTAGAATCTCCACGAATGTAGAGGTGAGTCACTGTAAGGCTGGAGGCCGCCAAAAGGCCTAAGATCAAGGCTTCGTACTCGGCCTCGTTGTTTTAGCATTGGAAGGCCAACTTATAAGAGAGGTTGATTTCGGAGCCCTAAGGAGACACAAGGACGATACCTACTCCCCCGTTTCCGGAGGTGGAGGAACCATCGAAAGTGAGGGTCCATTCTTCCTCATTGGCGGTCATAGCGGCTTGGAAATCGTCGTTGGGGAGTTCTTCGGAAAGGGGTTCGTACGTACCGCTTAAGAAGTGGGCTAACAGATCGGCCAGGGCCTGGCTCTTTACTGAGGTAGGGGTTTTACAAGTGATATCATATTTGGCCAAGGACAGAAGCCAGCGGGCTGGGAGGCCTGCCAGCGCAGGGCGCGAGAGTAGGAATCTAATAGGGTCACATTTGGTGATGAGATGAAGGGAAAATGCCAAGATATAATGGCGTAGCTTCTAGTGGCAAAGATGAGGGCTAGGCAATAGCGCTCGATTGAGGTATATCGGGTTTCGACCCCTTGAATCACACAGTTGATGTAATACATGGGTCGTTCAATTCCTTCAACTTCTTGGGCTAACAAAGCTCCGATGGACTTGGGGGTAGAGGTGAGGTACAATAGCAGGGGTTTGCCATGCTGGGGCGAAACCATGGTGAATGGGGAGATCAGAGTATCCTTGAGGGCCTGGAAGGCGATCTGGTGCAATGGAAGCCAAACAAAGGGGGTGTCCTTTTTCAGAAGGGGGTTGAAAGGTTGGGTGATATCAGCCAGGGTGGGGATGAAACACCGAAGATAGGACGCCCGACCAATGAGGGTTCGGAGTTCATCTTGGTTAGTGGGGCGCGGCATGTCATGGGCTGCCGCAAGTTTGGTAGGATCGGGATCGATACCGTGTTGGTGGACAATGCAACCAAGGAATTTTGCTGCGGTGACTCCGAAGGCACACTTCAGGGGGTTCATGCGAAGGTGGTATTTGCGGCACCTTTCGAAGACACGCTGGAGGTTCTTCAAGTGGGATACTTCTTCTTTGCACTTGACTACCAGGTCATCAATATAGCATTCCACTGCCTTGTGGAACATGTCATGGAAGTTCGCGGTCATGGGGCGCTAGTAAGTGGCTCCCGCGTTCTTGAGGCCGAAGGGCATGATCATGTAGAAGAAGTTTCCAATTGGGGTTCGAAAGGCTGTTTTTGGGGCATCGTCAGGTGTCATCTTGATTTGATTGTAGCCACTGAAAGCATCCATGAACGAGAACATATGGTGGCCTACAATAGCGTCGATCAAGGTCTTGATGCTGGGTAAAGGGAACTCGTCCTTCGGGCATGCTTTGTTAAGATTGCGAAAATCAATGCAAACCCGAATTTGGCCGTTCTTTTTTATGACGGGCACTATGCTGGAGAGCCAAGTGGGGTGTTGAATGGGCTTGATGAATCCGGCATCAAGGAGCTTGGTTACCTCGTCCTTGATTTGCAGCTCAACTTCGGGTTTGCACAAACGGATGCCTTGCTTGATTGGGCGTGTGGCTGGAAGCACGTTGAGGCAATGCATAGTGACCACGGAATTGAGATCGGGCATCTCACTATAGTTCCATACAAAAACGTCGAGGTGGCACTTGATCAGGTCGAGGAGGGCTGTTCGTTGTAGCGCGGGAAGGTCTTTACAAATGAAGATTGGGCACGCAAACTCAGACGATTGTGTTAGATTGACTTCTTCGGGCTTCTGTTTTCGTTGACACGGTTCGTCTTGGAAACACTCGGGTGCAGGGATGACTTCCTGGAGTTGGGATTTAGGATCTGCAGCGAGGACGAGTGGCTTCGCCTGCGGTGCAAACCTTCCTTGCCGGGGTTTCTGATGCTCTTTGGTTGTGAAGGAGAATGGGGATAGGTCATAGCAGTCTGGAGAGGGAAAGGGGTAGTCCTGCCGGTGAGGGAACGTGCCAAAGGTGTGGCTAGTGGGAGGGTGGGTTGGCCCCGCGCACCGTCATGAGTAGTAGACCATCTTGCCATCGGCTCACCGGAACTTAGTGATGATCGGGGTGGTGTCATTTGGTGGTGAGGATTGAGCATGTTTTGGATGACCTTGGGCAGGTGAGGCAGCACGCCCTTGGTTTTGGGGTAGTCTAAGGTTTCCTTGGGACTCGTTGGCTGTATCTGCCCATCGAGGCAGCGGGTTGCTGTACAAGGGGGCCGAGCCGTCAAATTCATCCAACTCATCATAGAGGGTAGCCTCAGCCATACGAGCTTCCGCGGCGCGGAACGAGAACAAGGACGCAGGAACAGTGATAACCTCGTTATTTATTGCTTTCATACATTGGTGGTGAATGGAGGGTATGGCTTCGTACCGGTGAAGCCAGGTTCAACTGAGTAGCATATGATAGTTGGTATCTGTATCAATGACGTGGAACTTGGTGGAGGAGTACATAGGGCCGACTCAAAGATCAACCCGCGTGTATCCGAGGGATCTGTGGGAGTGACTACCAAAGCCTTTAATATCGAGGGGTTCTTAGACTAAACGTTCTTTTGGCAATCCCAGGGCTTGGAAGGTGGTGTAAAGCATGATGTTTACTGAGGCTCCACCGTCCATGAATCCTCTTTGGAATTTCGTATTTTGTATGAAGATTGGCAGATAGAGGGGGCAGTTGTGGGGATAGGGGTAGCTTCGGTCTGCGATGACAAGGTGGTTTTCCTTGAAGAAGCATTTGACCGAGCCACCGATTTCCATGCAAGTTTCGCCATTTGCGTCGGTTGCTCGTAGGAGGGCTTTGGTAGCCTCGTATTAGGTGGCAGACGATAGGCCAAGTTGGTCGAAGAAATGTTTGAACTTTGTGGAGTTTTGGAGGACGGTTGCTCGGTGGTGGTCATAATTTGGGTCCCGTGGCTTGAGCTTGGAGATGTGGTATACGGCCAGTTCTTCCCACTCATCGTGGAAGGAAATCATAAGGACAGCATCGTTATCATTGTGGTGCTTGGGGAGAGGGTCGTTGAGTATGTCGGTCTCCGGGAGTTGTAACGTGTCATCTTGCTTCCGCTTAAGAAAAATGAGCCTAAGGGCGTAATAGTCTTTGGTGGAATGTGTGATGATCTGGTGGTAGATGCAGAAGTTAAGGCTCGCCCTATCCCGCTCGGTGGGCTGCCTCTTGACCTCAGGCAGGACGATCTGGCCATCGATGACCCAAGTTTCAGCTGTTTTGGTGGATACGAGCAACGGAGGGGGGTCTTCGCCAAAAGGGCGCTTCTTGCCACTGGGGTTACCGCAAATCGCTGGGGTGACAGAAAAATACTGATGGTTGACGTGGGGGCCTTCTCCACAAGGGAGGCGACTGGCGAGGAGCCTGAGGGTGAAAATTGCTGTGTGTAGAATCTCTTACCGCGATAGTAATGTTTCGCGCGGCGGTGATGAGGCTTGCAAAATCTATAAATTTGGGGTTGATCATGTGTATTTTGTATTGATTCTGCATTCCTTTCACATAAATATTGACAAACTGTTTCTCGGCTACTGGGTCCTGAACTTTGAGGGCTTTTTCTTGGAACTTCTTGACAAATGACAATAGGCCTTTAGCTTCTCCTTGGGACTCGTGGATGAGGTCAAACGCCGAAAGGGGTTCATAGGCATAGAAAAATTTGCCAACGAATTTCTGCACCATATCATCCCAAGAGAAGATGGAATTAGGTAGGAGGTTGGCATACCAAGAATAAACTTGGTCAGGAAGAGATTTAGAAAACTCCCTTTGCCGGAGGTTAAGATTGGCTGCGTGGACGCCTAGAGAGTCTACAAATCGAATGATATGCTCTTTGGTGTTTCCACTCTTTCCATCAAACTTGGTGAATTTAGGCGCGACGTACCCCTCTGGGTATGGTAGTCTCTGGATAGACTCGGAGTATGGTGGGCGAAAGTCAAGTTCGCCATTGCAAAGTGGAGCGGTGGTTTCTTGTCTGATCACCACGCGCATCTAGTCTTGTAGCTGAGCAGAGTTAAGGACTGGATTAGGTTGGAATAGGGCTCACCTAGTTGTTTCGTGAGGCGAAGCTATGTTACTAGTATTGGGGTTGAGTGTTTGGTTAGGAGTGGGGGGTTCCAAGGTCCTGGTTACATGTTGAATGGCTTCAACGCTAGACAGGCTGAGTGGGGTTATGGGAATGGGAGCGGGGGTGCTGGGGGCAGCTCGCCCGCTTTGCATGGCCTGCATGATGTCCATCAGGGTCTGTTGCGACTTTAGAAGAGTAGAAACGCTGTCGTTGAGCATTCGGATCTGCTCACCTTAGGATTGGATGAACGAAAGGACCTGGAGGCCCTGGTTCTCTGGGTGGATGCCAGGGGTGAGTTCTGCCCTTGCGTTGGTAACCTGGCCTGTGTTCGGACCAGAGGTAGTCGTCTCATGACCACCAGCCATCCCCAGTGGAGTATTGTTTGTATATGTGGACCAAGAGCCTAGGGTTGACCAGTGCGTGGGCCTGTCTAGGAGTCCTGGTAGTCGCTAAGAGTAACTCACTAGAGTCTCCCGGCTGTGGAGGCGCGAGAACCGAAAGGGCAGAAAAGAGAGAGAGAGATTCACGAGCCTGTGGTATCTTATGTAATAAATGTGACTCTGTTGTCTCTGTTTATCATAAATGTGCTGAGAGTATTTATAGTGAGTATTATTGACACTGTGTGGACACGTGGCGCCCCTTGACTAGGCAGGCCTAAGCCCTGCCATCATGACCTGGAGAAGTCATGTTAGGGGCCGCGGCGGGCGATTGGATGCACATTTTGTCATGGTGTTAGGCACTTGTCCAGCCACGGATCGCCACATGTCCATTGTATTAAATGTGCGTTGGGTTAGCATTTAATGTTAGAGACACGGTATTTGAGTGATTGTGAGGGTAGATCTCTCTCTCTTAGCTGGTTGATAGGACTGATCCCCAGCACACTCGTGAGACGCGCAGCTCAATGGTCCTTTTGGACCTAACCTCCGTTCCACTGCCCATGGAAAGGGGTCCCGAGTGAGGGTGAGTTGGACAGGCCTGAGCCTGTTAGATAGTGAGGTGCGGGGCCTTGAGACATGCTAGGCACCGGGCTTGTCTTGCACAGGTGCTCGTTTTGGCCGAAGCCGTGCAGGCACATGGCCTAGCTTAAATGAAGCTCTTGGAGCTGTTTGAACGAGGCTTAGTGGAGGGACGCTGAGCCTGCCGTGGGGGTGAGGGCGCCGCGCTGGTTTGTTCAGGCATGGTTTGACCCATGTTTGACTTTAGGGTACCCAAGGGGCCCACGTGGCCTATCAGGTGGACAGGTGAGGCTCCACGTGACGCCCGCTGATTGGGTACCTACACTATGAATGTGCAATTTTACATCCATAAGTGTTACATATACTCCTATCAAATTAAAAATGTATGATCAAGAGTATAATATTAGAAAAAAATCAACAGAATAGGCCTTTTTCTTCTAAAATTAAAACTACCTGCCATTTTAAATTACAGTGATACAAAAAAAAATTATTTATATTAGACATAAATTGAGGTGATCGACTTAAGTTTTTAGAAAGCTTTGAATAGATTCAATACTAAAATATTTGCTATAAAATCTAACAACAGATTAATTCGACCCAATCATAAATGAAGAGATCTTGATTAAATGGTTTATCCAAAACATTAAATGTTATATAAAACAATTAATTGAATTATACATGCCATATTTAAATTATAGTTATACATGACCCAATCATAAATGAATAGGTTCTACTCATATTATTATATCTAATTTAGTTTTATATACATATTATGTCCAAAACTTTTTTTTAGATCAGACAGTAGGAACCTATATAACAATTTTTGAAATTATCCATGTGTATAGAGTCAATGCAAAGAAGTGAACAAAAATGATACATAACTTTAACAGACACATATAGATATGAAAATTTTAGCACGTGGCTCACTTGGTATATTGTCACCTATAATTGTACATTTTATTTGAAAAAAAAAAAAGAAAGAATAAAAGAACAAATAATTTCATTATAGGACTATTCGTTATATTTTCTTCAAATTATGTATAAAAAAATTAACAACATGTGTCCTTCCTATTTTAGAAATTTAAGGAAAGATTTTTAAAAAAGGTTCATAATTAAAGAAAATTTGAAAATACTAGTATACCAATTGCTTGATTGTCTGTACAAAATTTAGAATACTTAAACAAAAATTTAGATAGAACAAATAATAGTATGACACATGTAATTTATATTTTTAAAAATTAAAAATTATAGAAAAATGTATTGAAACTTTCATTTCAAAGACCTCCTAACAAATATAAAATATTACTTTTTTCTTCAAAAAATATAAAATAAATGGATTTGAATACAAAATTCCACATTTCTTAACTAAAGGAAGATCTTTCTAAAATTATAAAAGAAGAATTTTAAGAAAATTTAAAGTAGAATTCTAGTATTTTTTAAATTTATGTAAAAAAAAGTTATAAAATAACAGGAGATTTAACAAAGTTTTTGCAAAAATTTACTAATCATGAATAAAATATAAAGTTTCTAATTAGACCAATATTATTATAACATTTGTAGTAGTAATACTTAGAAACTAAAAAAATAAAAAATTAAATTGAGTATTTCAACTTAACCTATTGCTATAATATGTAGTGTAGATTTGAGTAAATATAATCTATTAAAATATTCAAATGTACATAAAAATAAATTCAACCAAACTAAATTGTAAGGAAGCTAGAATATTTTGGAGAGACAACATATTTTCGGAATTTAAAAAAATTATTAGATTTATTTACCATATTGATTTTAAAAAAATTGATAATAACACATTTATGTACATTTTGAATATTATCTTGAATGTTCAAAGTTTCTATGTTAAAAAAATTGTATGTTCAAAAACATTACCATATTAATTACATGACCAATGAGTTCATGACATGTGTATTTTTTTTTAAATTAAGAAACTTGAGAAAAAGGAATCAAAACTTTCAAATTCAATGATCTAATAACATTTTGCTATAATATATAGTATAGATAGATGACAAAATACAGTAGGATAAAAAATAATGTCAATAACTAGTATTTTCCTTTCCTATATATTAGCTTTTTAAAGCATAATGTTGACAAACCAACTGAATTAAAGCGTTAGATAAATAAATTTAATTTTTCACAAGTTAGCCTTTCGAGACATGATTGAAGCATAGTTAATTTTTTTATTTTAATTTTTTAGATAAATAAATTCAAATTTTCATAGATTAGTCTTTCGAGACATGATTGAAGTATAGTTAATTTATTTATTTTACTTTTTTACTTTATATTTCTTTCAATAATATACAGTCATAGAATAATATGTTTTGTCATTTAATCATATGAAGTATTGAAAAATATAAAAGTAATACCAATATATATAGGTAGATGTACATATATATATATATAGTAGTGAACCTGTACTATGCATGGACCACAAATATAGAATTATAAATCGATTTTGCAAGTAGTTTTTTCACAAACAAAGAGTTTTATGGGATTATGTATTCAAAATATGATATTAAACGATACAATATCTATAGGATAACTTTCATCTTGAAGTTTATTTGGACTAAATATGTTAACAATATATTCTCTACTATAATAGCCATAAAAGAAAAAAATAGAGAAAAAATAATTTATGTACTAAGTATTAAGTTACACTTTTAATATATATTTGTTTATTGAAATTAAATACATTAATAACATTTTCACATTAAGTTTATTAAGTAATATTCAGGATTAAAAAGAAATAAACATAAATTATATAAAAAAAAGATATGAATATATGTCTAATATCTATCAAGAAATAGTCATTTGAATTAATAAAACAATGTTATTACACTTTATTTTTTGAGAAAATATAAATTAATGGTGAAGAAAATTAAGTGAATTTACATAAGTTAATTAAAATAAATATAGATAAATCTTTTAATTCTATTCATGAATAACGTTTGTCTATAAAACTATTTAATAAAAAGTTAGTATACTTTATGTGTGTCAAATTTATTTATTTTTCTTTTTTAGATAATTATTTAATACAACCGAATAGATTCATGCAATGTGAAATAAAGTAATGATTCGTTATTTGTTCTTAACAATGAAACATCATTAACATTTTTTTAAACATATGTCCTCTTCATTATCTAAACGATTAAATGTTGCAAGTCCATTAAAATGAAACCATACTTATACCAATATACATGATTTTAAATATATTGCGACTTACACTAAAAAAAATCATAATAGACAAAGTAAAAGTTATTTATCTTCTTCATTAGTTATTATTTTATAAGCTTATTAACCTTATTAATGTCATCTTTATTAAGTTTGGTTAAATTTAACCTACAAAAAAATTAACAAATATATAAGAATTTTAAAAAGTTAAATTGCTTTGAAAAGAGTATTACTAATAGGAATTTGAATATATTGTTAGATTTAGCTACTATATTGATTACAAATTATCCATAATATATTTAGCTTTAATTTATTTTAATCTTTAATAAATTTTTTCAAGTTTCCATATTGAAAGGGTGACAATTCACAAAACACTATCATATTAATTAAATAATCAATGACTTTATGAAATTTGTATTTTTATATTTTTAAAATTTTAAAAATTAAAAAAAATAGATCAAAACTTTAAAACTCAAAGACCTCCTAACTTATTGCTATAATATATTGAATAAATAGGTGACATGATGCTAGTAATAACTACTTACCCAAACAAAAAAATTACTTGTATTGACTCAGAAGTCATAAAGTTGTGTTTACATATAAATAGCACGAGTATTTACTATCATAAAAATCAAAATTTTCTTAATAATAGTTCAAATTTTGTTAAAAAGCCGACATTTAAGGTTCACTATGATAAAATTCTTAGTTTTTTCCCAATTTGAAAATGATATTCTTTTGAGTAAATTTATACAGAAAAACCCAATAAAACAATGTGGTAATAACTTTATTGTATTAAAAGCTCTACTCCCTTTATTTCAAACTCCTATGTAAACCTTATCCATTATTAGTAGGTTGCTCCTCATTCATATTGATCAAAGTCTCTCAATTAATAAGATAGAAACCTAGGGGACACTAATGACTGAAATTGATCCTTTCTTTCGTCATGTTGAAGCTTCTTAAGGAGACTGATTCAGGGAGACGTTCAATCTAATGAGAAAGAAAGAACTGTGATTGAAATATATAGGAAACTAAGCAAATATTTTTAGACAAAAAAATTAAGCTCATCTTGTTTGGGTTTTTTTATTATAAAGTGAAAAAATATTATACAATCACATCATTCCGTATAATTCTATATAAATTTTTTGACTCTATAACATTACATTTTCATTTTAATTTCAATATACTTTTCTAGTGATGAAAGTCAAATTCTCAAAACCTAGCAGCCACGAAAGGGAGCTCTTCTTTCAAGTATGACATGGCTATAATATGAGAGATAATTCAGCGCTTTCGCAGTGTTACGGTGGTTTGGCTCTTGTTCTCACATGAATTAGGTCCTTCACTTACGAAGTAGGATATTCGACCCTTCTAATAGCAGTATACACCATTATATGTGAGTGATGGAGTAAAGTCTTCACATGCTCCAAGAGCACTGAATAATTTTTCTCATAACAAACTTATGTGATGTGCATTATTTATTTATTTTTTATATTTTATTTATGTTAAAGACATATATAAAATATATATATACTATACACTAGCAGTGAAACCGTACTATGCATGGAGTGAAAATAATATATACTAAATATAAATGGAATTTTTGGAAAGGCCTGGCCGATTACTCGAACCTCTTTGGGCCGATGGCCGTTCACTCGAATCAATATTAATGAACCCAAATTCACTGCAAAAAGAACAGAGAAGTTAGAATGGGTCAACTCTCTTTTGGCCGATCACACTCCGACGATTAAGTTAGCAATCTTAATCGATAATCGAATGAATAAAGATAGTATAAACTTGAAAATCAATTGTCATACCTTTCGCTTTGGGACTGTTGTATTTATAGTGAAATCGATGGAGTGTTAACCTTTGTGTCTACCTTACGGAATCACGACCTACATTGTAGACCACATCATTTGTCTCTGACTGGTCAGATGTTAGTCCAGTTTTATCGCCGTGCCAGAGTCAGCTGATCAGACATGATGGCGGACGTTGTGTGGCATGCCGTTGTCGCATTAAATGCGGGGCATCTCTGCATTAAATGTTGCGGTCAAAGCATTAAATACTCTGATTATTCTCGTGAATTGGGCTCGCCGAGTTGGGCTTGGGCCTAAGGTCGGCAGCGCGGTTTTGGCCGCTCTTTTGACTACTTGGGCTGATCTGCAGCCCAATTCCATTCATTTCATTTTTATTGGGCTTGACCAAGTGAACTGGGCCTAATTTCTTTGACCCACAATAGCCCCTTAGCCCTTGCACCTTTTCGGATTCCTCGAAGGGTTAAGGGCTGCATTGGGTCATTATGATGTTCCCTCGAGCGTGCTACTGTTTCGGCAATTACTCGGCCACATGGACATCATGGATTAAAAGCCGCTGCGACGAAGCGACGGGGCATTGACAACTGATGTGTCGTTACGCTGTTACGACGCGATCGCTATTGTTTCGCGCAAATGGACCGGTGGTGGAGGCAAGTATAAAGGTGAGTGCCTTTTTTTGTTAACAGTCACTTGTTTGCTTCGTTCCTTTGTCTGAGAGTGCCCCTTGCCTAACCCCTCCATTGTAAGTCCCTTCTGTGCTCATCTATCTTTTTCATGAATGCCTCCTTTCGATGGTTGTCCCCTTATGCTGACCCATTTGAGAAATATGGTAGAGAATTCGGTGGCGATTGCTGCCTTTAAGGCTAATTATGAAATCCCCAATCAGATCGGGTTGGAGTTAGTAGACTCTGATGATTTTTGTATGAACAAGACCGAGAAGGGGATGCCCTTCCCAGTTATCGCCATTGTTGAGGGAGAGCTTAGGTTTCCCCTTTACCCCCCCTTCAAAAGTTCATTGTCAAGAATAAGGCAGTGCCCTCCCAACTATCGTTGAACATATATAGGATAATTTTTGGGGTGCTTGAGCTTAATCGGCACTTAGGTGTGAACCTGGGGCTTGCTGAGCTCAATTATTGTTACACCCTTTGCAAAGTAGGGGCGAATAGTTGGAAGGTGTATCTTCGGGTCGTCAATAACAGTAGGGAGATAATGAAGTGTCTGCCAACCTTCCTAAAGGGAGTAAACGATGTTAGGGTTTGGGTGTTCGGGCCCTGGGAGTTTGGCGATCTTCCTTCTAAAGAAAGATCGGTGATACGGTGCTTTGGACTTGCTCAGGAGATAAGTTAGATGCAGACTTATAATTAACTTTCTCGAACTGTTCTTTCTTTACTTCTAACCTTGTCTTTGTTGTTCTTGCAGAAATGAAGAAGAGGTCGAAAGACGTCACCTGGGGAGTCAACTTCAGTGATCTGAAGAAGGTCTTGGATTTTCATAGTGAAGGCAGTTTGAGGGATCTTGCGCGAACTCCCCACATTTTGCTGAACTACTTGATTCGATACTCCTCATTCATCGCAAAGACAGGGATCTCGCAGAGTACACTTGCCACATTGGCCGAGCAGGGTGCGAAGGGGGATTTTAAGGAGATCCCAGTTGGCGTTGCTATTGAAAGGGTACATGCCGAACGTCAAGTGATAGTCACTGCTTGGCCCACATCTGATCTTGTTGCCGAAGAATAGTAGGTTCTCATAATTCGATCTAGCTCAAGTAGTTCGGCATCAACGTTGCAGCCTTAGGCTATGCCCGAACGCTAAGTGAAGTTACGCATGAGGAAGCAGAGGTTTACCCCATCTCCTGACGAAGACGACGAGATGGGGCTCAAGGAGTTGATGTTTGCTGCGGCAGGGAAGCTTATAAAGAAGGCTGACATTGAAGCTGCCAAACCCTCGACCAGGGACTTGGTGACTCCCCAGACTGAGGAAGTGGCGCCTCCACAGAGAAAGCCGAGTACTCGGTAGCAGAAGAAGAAAGCTCCTGAGGTAACCTCCCAACTGTCGGCCCCAAAGAAGGCAAATGTCGGCTCGAAAGGTGCCTTTGAAGAGCTGAAAAATACCGAGCCGGTGACAATCATCTCTAAGATTCTGGGTCGGCGAATGACAACCGGCGATTCCATGATCGACTAGGCAGAGGTGGCGTTAGGCGTCCTTCACAGCGCTTTCCTGAAAAAGGACGTGGTGAAGCTTGGAACCTCCAACGATTTGAACGTTTTCATGGGCACCTTCCATGACTCTCTACTGGTAATTAGTTCTTTCTTATCCTTTCAATTCTTTTCTTGATTATTTTGACACCTCATTCGAACATGCACTCTTACTGTGTAGTGTTGTCTCAATACTATGGAAGCGATGAGTCTCTTTCAGTCCCTAAACGAGCACTATCAGCAATTGATTGAACAGCATGGTCGACTAAAGGCGGAATGGCTCGACGCCAGTGAGGAGAGGCTGTTGACGAAGAAGAAGGCAGAGGAGGTAACGGCGGAGTTGAAGATGGTTACCACTGACTTTGAGAAGAGGGATAAAGAGGTCGGCGAACTACTGGCAAAGAACGAGGTGCAGTCCGTGGAGCTATTCCAGGCCAAAGTTGAGATTAAAGCAGTCTAAGCCGAGGTGGCCAAACTGAAGGAAGATGAAGAGCTGGTAATGAAAAGAGGCGAAGATCAGGTAGCCAAGGAACTAGCTATTGAGATGGCGGACCTGAGTAGGACCATCTTTCGGGAGGGTTAGAACGGTGCCCTTCTTGTTGCCAACGTGGAGAAGTCTTCTGATGTGTAGAAGCTCTACCCTGACTACTTCGACACGACAGAGGACGGCTCAGCTAATCCCGAAAAGGTGAAGGCCAACGCTGAACAGAAGAGGAAACTGGCGGCTTAGGAGGCAGTTTTCGATCAATCCAAAACTGCTGCCGAACCTCCAAAGGCCATTGACGAAACATCTAGAGATAAATCGGCCGCGCCTTCCAAAAAGTCGGCGGAGAGGATAGCAGATAATTAGCTTTTTGTACCTTTTTCTTGTTTTTTCTTTATGTAATTAGTTGTTTCGTGTTAATACAAGTCTTTTTACTAAACTGAGTTTTGCTTTTAATTTTGCGACTTTATAATCTCGCTGATATGAATGTTTGAGCGGAACTATGTTATGATCTGTGCTTGTGGATATGCCTTTCTTGGGTAGGACCATTCTTATCTGTCTTCAATTTTAGTCTTTTGCCTTATAATTCTTTGGCCCTTATTCGGCAGACCAAGTTTTCATACTTGGTTTTTTATAACCTTCATTGGCTGACCTGTCCAACTTGGACAAGACCAAATTTTTATACTTGGTTTTTTGGAACCTTCATTGGCTAACCTGTTCAACTTAGACAGGACTAAGTTTTTACACTTGGTTTTCTGTGACCTTCATTGGCTGACCTATCCAACTTGGACTGGACCAAGTTTTTACACTTGGTTTTTGTGACGTTCATTGGTTGACCTGTCCAACTTGGACAACACCAAGTTTTTACACTTGGTTTTTTGTGACCTTCATTGGCCGACCTGTCTAACTTGGACAGGACCAAGTTTTTACACTTGGTTTTTTGTGACCTTCATTGGTCGACCTGTCCAACTTGGACAGGACCGAGTTTTTACACTTGGTTTTTTGTGATTTTCATTGGCCGACCTATCTAACTTGGACAGGACCAAGTTTTTACATTTGGTTTTTTGTGACCTTCATTGATCGACCTGTCCAACTTGGACAGGACCAAGTTTTTACACTTGGTTTTTTGTGATTTTCATTGGCCGACCTGTCTAGCTTGGATATGACTAAATTTTTACACTTGATTTTTTGTGACCTTCATTGGCCGGCCTGTTCAACTTAGGCAGGACTAATTTTTTATACTTAGTTTTTTGTGTTGTGGAGTGGCATCAAATGAGCAAATTGTTTTGAAAGACTTTAAATTTTATTGATCGAAAAAATATCACTGAGTAGATACATCATACGGAAATCAATTTCTTCTACTGATAAAATTTTCTTAGATTGTTTGCGTTCTAAGGTTGTGGTAGTTGTTTTCCGTTTTCGACATATTCCAATTGGTATGCCCCCACGTCGATTTGTGACGCCACTTTGTAGGGACCCTCATAGTTAAGGCCGAGCTTTCCATCTGCAGGGTTCTTTGTTGCCCCTAATACCTTTCCTAGAACTAAGTCTCACGGTACAAAGGATCTAGGCTGAACCCATTTGTTATAAGACCGACTTAACTGCTACTGGTATCTAGTGAGCCTAACCAGGGCAACCTCTCTATTTTCCTCTGCAAGATTAAGTCTTTGGCCAGGGTCTAGTTGTTTAGCCTAGTGTTGAATATTACCAATCTGATTGTCAGTATTCTTACCTCCAAAGGTATAACTGCCTCCACTCCATAAGCCAAAGAAAATGGGGTTTCTCTAGTAGACCTTCTTGGGGTAGTTCTATAGGACCATAAGACGTTGAGCAGTTCCTCCATCCATCATCCTTTAGCCTTTTCCAGCTACTTCTTGATCCCGTTCAGCATTGTTTTGTTAAAAATTTTAGCTTGCCCGTTGCACTGCGGATATGCCAGTGTTGAATAGTAGTTCCTAATTCTAAGTTTCTCGGAATGATTTGAACACATTGCCATCAAATTGGGTGCCGTTGTCTAAGACAAGTGCACGAGGTATACCGAACCTTGTTACTATATTTTTTCATGCAAATCTATTGGCGTCAATCTCTCTGATGGTTAACAAGGGCTCTGTCTCCACCCACTTGGTGAAGTAGTCTATCACCACAATAAGAAGCCTCTTATTGCCTGGAGCTCAGGCAGGGGCTCGACTATATCCAGTCCCCACTGGGCAAAAGGCCAAGGGCTGGTTATAGTTGTGAGATCTTCAATGGGCTGATCTATGATTGGAGAGAACTTTTGGCACTTTTCACATCTCAACACATACTGTGCTGCATCTTTTTGCATGTAGAGCCACCAGTACCCTTGTGAGATAGCTCGGTGGCCTAAGGATCTTCTGTCGACGTGGCTTCCACATATCCCTTTATGGATTTCGAATAGGACGCCCTGCACCTTGTCCGGGTGGACACAGTGCAAGTAAGGACCTGTAAAGGATCTCTTGTAGACTTTATTGGTTAGTGACAACCAGTATCTTAGGGCTTTGTGTTTGATCCGTCTGGTTTCGTTCTTATCCTCTGGCAACTCGTCTTTGTCAAGATAAGAGATAATTAGGTCCATCCAGGATGGTCCTAACTGTTCTATAGCCAGAGCTTGTTCTTTCTCATGAAATATGCTCGGTCTGGCTGAGGTCTCCACATTGATTATTCTTTTTGACCCCGACTTCAAGGCTGTTGCTAGTATAGCCAAGGTATCGGCATGAGAGTTGTTGTTGCAACTGATTTGGAATAGTTTGTAACTGCCAAACTTGGTTAGCAATTCCTTAGCTTTCGTTAGGTACTGCATCATTCTCTCATTTTTTGCCACGTATTCTTCCGTAATCTGGTTGACTGCTAACTGGGAGTTCGAATGGATGATAATCTTGGTAATTTTTAGTTCAATGGCTCGGCGCAGTCCAGCGAGTAAGGCCTCATATTCGGATTTATTTTTTGGGGCGGTGAACTTAAGTTTGATAGCTTATTCAATGGCCAAACCCTTCGGTGTAATGAGCACTATACCCGATCCTGCCCCTCGGTCATTGGACGCTTCGTTGACATAGAGTTTCCAATGATCAGCACTTTCCCAAAGGTCTACGGGGAGGTCAACATGTTATTGAGCAGAGGGTGTTGGCGGGTTGTTCGTCGGAGGCAGTTCGACAAATAATTCGACAATAAAGTCAGCAAGTACCTGACCTTTAACTACTGATCTTGGGTGGAACTTAATGTCAAATTCTCTTAGCTCAATGGACTAATTTACCAATCTTCTAGAGAAGTCGGCTTTTCTAAAGAGTGGTTTCAGCTGATGGTTCGTGAGGACATTGATGGTATGGGCTCTGAAGTAGTGCACTAGTTTGCGAGATGCTACTACAAGAGCCAGTGCCAATTTCTCCAGTGGTAGGTATCTACTTTCTACCCCCAAGAGTGTTTTACTAACATAATAGACCGGTTTTTATTGTCGATCTTGTTGCCTTAGCAGTATGACACTGACAGGGTGCTCCGATACTGCCAAATAGAGAAAGAATTCTTCATGTTTGAGTGGGGTGGAAAGTAGTGGTGGCTACATCAAGTACCTTTTTAGATCACCAAGGGCTTGATCACATTCCGGAGTCCAGCTAAATTGTTCTCGTTTTTTGAGAAGCTAGAAGAATGGTCAGCACTTATCTGAAGATCGGTTAATGAATCTATTGAGTGCTGCTACCATTCCAGTTAACTTTTGTACTTCTTTAGCATTTTGTGGGGCTTGAACGCTCTGGATCGCACTAATCTGTCGCGGATCTACTTTAATTCCCCAGTGTGTGACCAAGAACACTAGGAATTTCTTTAAGTTGACTTCGAATACGCATTTGGAGGCGTTTAGCCTCATTTTGTACTGTTTCAGGATGCTGAACACTCCTTTCAGATCCTTCAAATGGGAGACGTTGACTTTACTTTTCACCACCATATCGTCGATGTAGACCTCCCCAGTGTTGCCAATATGGTCTTTAAACATTTTGGTGACTAGTCCCTGGTAAGTAGCCTCGGCATTCTTCAGATCAAAAGGCATCACTTTGTAGCAGAAGATACCCCTTGGAGTGATAAAGGCTGTCTTCTTCTGATTATCTAGATGGAGAGGAATCTGGTGATATCCCCGGTAAACATCCAATAAGCTCATTCTCTCAAAAATGGCTGCTGCATCTACGAGCTGGTCGACCTTGGGAAGAGGGAAAGGGTCCTTGCGGCATGCCTTGTTTAAATTGGTAAAGTCGACGCAGACTTTCCACTTGTCGTCTTTCTTCTTTACCACGACGGTGTTTGAAAGCCAGCTTGGGTAGTGGACCTTCTGAATTGCCCCAGCTTCCAAGAGTTTTTCGGTTTCTTTAATAACGGCGTCCACAAGCTGCGTTGCTACCCTCCTTCCCTTTTGGACCACAGGTCGACACTTTAGGTCGACATTCAGCCGGTAGCAGGCAACCTTGGCGTCGATCCCCAACATGTCGTAAGGAGTCCAAGCGAACATCTTAAGGTAATTTGTCAGCAGCTCAATTAGAGAGCTCTCTTCAATTCTGGACAAAGACGTGCCAATGGCGAAATACTTCTCACCCTATCGATTGATGTGGATCTTTTTTAGTTCCTCAATGGCTTTATTCTCCGGTATCTACCCCACATCATCGATGGTAGGCGTGTCCTCGTGTAGCTCTATCATTTGTACCTTGTCAGCTTTCATCTTTGTCGTGTATGCTGTCAGAAAGCACTATTTGGCGGCCACTTGGTCTCCTCTTATTTCTCCCACTCCGCTGGAGATAGGGAATCTGATCAGCTGATGGTAGGATGATGGGATAGCCTTTTTGAGGTGCAACCAAGTGCATCCCATTATTGCATTATAGGGGGAAGGCACATTGACTACCAGGAACTTTGTTTCTAACGTAATTTTCCCAACAATCACAGGAATTGTTACCCTCCCCAAAAGCCAAACTAGGTCCGAGCTGAACCCGACCAATAGGTTGAGAGATGGCTGGAGATTGGATTCTTTTAGCTCCAATTTTTTAAAGAGGCTGTAGTACATGACTTCGAAAGAACTTCCTTGCTCGATGAGTAATCTTCTCACGTTGCAATCTGCCATTCTCAAAGGCACAACCAAGGCATCATTGTGAGGGGTTTGCACCCCTACGAGGTCTTCATCAGTGAAGGTTATGGCTACAGCGTTGCTACCGACCTTTTTGGATGGAGGTTGTATCTGCATTACCTCCCTTAAATGCGCAGCCTTCTGAATCTCAGCCAGGTATTGATACGGTTCAACCACCTCTGATGCTGCCAAACCGTACATCACGTTGATCACTCGGACTGGTCTTGCTTCGTTCTCTTTCGATGGGATAACTTCCTACTGTGGTTGCTCGGCCTCGTGTTTCGTCTTTTCCCGATCAATATACTGGTCGAGATGACTAGCCTTGGCTAAGTCTTTCAAGTGGTTTTTGAAATACCGACATTGTTCTATCTGATGCCCTTTCTCCCTATGATATGAGCATAACTTCTTCTGGTCTCGGGATACAAGGTCTCCTCCTAGCTTCGGGGGCCATTTGAAAAAGGGCTTGTCGTGAATACAGGGCAAGATTTTATAGATAGGATATTTGAAGACTGTGTAGACCCCATCATTTGCCTTCTTACCCCGTTTGTTGTTGTCTTCTTGGTGAGGCTTCTTGGTATCTCTTCTATTTGTCCTTTCAGCAACTATGCCGACCTTCTCTGAAATCGGCTGAGGCACATCTTCGTCCAATCTTGCATATTGCTTGATCCTGGACATCAACTTCTGTATGTTGAGGGCTAGTTTCTTCATCAAGGATTGCCGTAAGCGTTGCTCCTTGGGTAAGCCAATCTTGAATTGGGTTATAGGCAGCTACTTGCTACATTCATTAATTTCGTTGTAGGCCTCCTAGTAGCGCCTTGAGTACGCCCGCAGTCCTTCTCCCTCGCCCTTTCGTAAGGTTAGTTGGAAATTGACCTCTTTAGGTTGCATGTTGTTAGCTATGAACCATGCAGTAAAGAGCTGGACAAGTTGCCTTCAATTTGAAATTGACCTGGACGGTAACCTGTCGAACCATCGTAGGGCCACATCCCCTAAGCTAGAGGGAAAGATTCAGCACATCAAGATCCCCACTCCATAGCGCCATCATCTGCTTATAATGCCGAACATGACTAACTGGGTTAGCCTTTCCATCATATGGAGTGAACTTTGGTGGTGTGAACTTTCGTGGAGGTTGGCGGGACTCAATCTCCTCCGTGAACTGTATGAATGAAATCTGGTCCAGGGCCTTTTTAATCATGTCCTGGGTAGTGCGGTCTTTAGACTGCTGCTTCTTATCCTCCAGCTTTTCATTGAACTACTTTTTCCAATCTTTCTACTACTAACTAGCTTTTGCCCGATGCTTGTCCTGCGATGTCTAGCTCCTCTTGCGTTGCCAATTTGCTCGCCTTTCCACGCAGTGCCCGGTGCTAGATATGTAACTTCCTCTCATTCACGTTGCAGGATCGTCTTTGCTTTTGGTGTCCCAACTCCTCGCGGTCTTTTCATGATCCGGGGACTCTTCTCTGTTGCGCCTATTTCTTCCAAAGATTGCCTCCCTTATGGTCCGAACCTGAGAGGTAAGGTAGGCAATTTCTTCGTTGCATCACCGAAGCTCCTTTTCAACAAAACGGAATGTATGATTGCTTGGGCCACGTCCATTGGAGGGCAAAGGCGCAAGGTCCCGATGATGGTTTTTGCGGAGATTTGGCTCCCTTACATAGTCCGGGTCTCTTTGCAATCTATCTCGTTTGTCCTGGTGGCTCCTAGCCGGGGTATGGATTTTTGACCTCATTGTCCGACCTCGGTGGTGATCTATTGGGGTAGATCGGTAGTATGCCAAATCAGTGTGATCTTTGCTAGAGGAAGCCTCATTTCCTCGCTCATTGTGGTTTTCTCCTCTTCTCCTTTGGGCATTGGTACTCATGGTTATCTTGATCTTTCTACAGACGGTGCCAATTGTAAGTCAATTTTTTAGAAGGCTTGGCCGATCACTCGAACCAATATCAATGAGCCCAAACTCGCTGCAAAAAGGACAAAGAAGTTAGAATGGGTCGACCTTCTTTGGGCCGATAGTCGTTCACTCGAACCAATATCAATAAGCCAAAACTTGTTGCAAAAAGGACAGAGAAGTTAGAATGAGTCGACCCGCTTTGGGTTGATCATACTCTGATGATTAAGTTAGCACTCTTAATCGATAATCGAATGAATAAAGGCAGTATATACTTGAAAATCAATTGGCATACCTTTATCCTTGCGGCTGTTGTATTTATAGTGAAATCGATGGAGTGTTAACCTTTATGTCTACGTTAGGGTCATCATGACCTACATTGTAGACCACATCATTTGTCTTTGACTGATCGGATGTTGGTCCAGCTTTACCGGCGTGCCAGAGTCAGCTGATTGAACATGATGGCGGACGTTGCGTGGCAGGCCACTGTCACATTAAATACGGGGCATCTTCGCATTAAATGCTACAGTTAGAGTATTAAATGCTCTGATTATTCCCGCGAATTGGGCTCGCCGCGTTAGACTTGGGCCTAAGGTTGGCAGCGCGGCCCTGACCGCTTTTTTGACTACTTGGGCTGATCCGTAGCCCAACTTCATTCACTTCATTTTTATTGGGCCTGATTTTTTCGAGCCACACCAAATGTAACAATTTTACAAAAACAAATTATCAAATTATAAACTAAATTATAATAATATAATATAGTCTTAAAATAAAAATCAAAAGTTGATTGTAACCAACAAAAAAACTTGAACTTGTAATAGGAAGTTAAGTTTTAATATGAACATTCTAAAGTTTTTTTTTAACCTTAAAATCTTGCTAAGGGCCTATAATGATCAAATGTATATGTTACACATGTCAGATAATTTTATTTAATAAGTATATATATAATGAACATATAGATACTTAAAAAATAGAATTACCTAAAAAGGAATTTAAAATTTTAAGTTAGGGCGATTTGATTTAGCTAGATTACTTCAATTTCATTAAATATTTAATATTTATAAATAGAAGGTAAATTGTTTTATATTTTACGCTTAGATCAATACTATTATATGATATATAATATGATTATTTAAAATTTTTAAAAAGTTCACTCAACAACTAATTGCTATAATATATAGTATAGATAGGGTTGTCCTTTTAAAAAAAAAAGCTAAAGGATTTGAATAGAAAATTTTATAGTTTTAAATTAAATGAAAGACTTCCTAAATTATGAAGGAAGAACCTATAAAAATTTAAAAATAAGCATACTAATATTTTGAATTTTATGTAAAATTTTTCAAAATAAGATGAGATTTTAGTAAAGATTTATTAATCATGAAAAAATTAAAATTTTCTATATTTCATGGTTAAACCTACACAACTATAACAGATTTAGTATTTGTAATTTAAAATTTAAAAAAAAAAAACTAAAAAGCTCATTTTAGGTATTTCAAAATTAAAGACCTAACAACTTATTGATATAAATTGATACCTATAAATTCAAATTATGTTAGTATGCACGACATAATAAAATGTCAAAATTTATTATTAAAGTAATAAGTGCCATGTAACAATGATATCCAATCAAATGCAAATTATGTTAGTATACATGTAAGATTTTAGGAAAGTAATAAAATTATATTTGTTAACCAATCAAATTGTAGCAATGATATCCCAATATTGTCAAACATTTAATTTTTAGAAATTTCAACAAAGTGCCTTTAGAAAATATATAATAGGAATCAAAGGTCCATCTATATATTATATGTAATTTTATTAGTGAGAGATTTTAACTAAACAATCAAATTGAAACATGTGGTATTTTAATATAACGAAAAAAAATTCTGTTGTGATATATATAGTATAGATTATAGGAATATGTTGTGTGGTTTTTAAGCTTGAAAGTTCTAATCCAATTTTATCAAATTTTTATATTTATAATGCAAAAAAAAAAAAAATACACATGTCAAGTCATAATTGATTCCTTTACTTCAAATATAATCTTTAATTAATCAAATGATATGGTAATGTAACATTTAGATTTCTTAATTTATGACCTTTTTCTTAGCATTCATGTTCCTTTACTAAAATGTAATCGTTGTTTAATTCACAAATATGGTAATAGAGTCTTTAAATTTCTTAATTTATGACTTTTTCTTAGCATTTATGTAACCATATAAACCAAAATTTTAAATTACTAAAAGTTTAAGTACATTAATTTTTCTTCACTGATTTTGGACCAATATGACAATGTTTTTCAAACCTATTATATATATTATGAGGCATTTGGTGTTGGAAATCCTTTGGCCTAAAAGAAGGGGGGGAAAAGAGGTAATAAGTCATAATCCATTGTTTTGAAATTTTAATATGTAAAAATGGTAGAATATAGGTGTCATGGTATTATTCATCATTCTTAATCTTTATTTTTTAAAACTTTAATAATCTCTCCATTGACTAATGTCAAAAATTTTTAAATTTCCTTTTTTCCTGCTCATCTTAAAGAATCTTTAATAAATTGATCAAAATAGTAAGTTTTTCAAATTTCTTTTACTAAATTGGATTAAACCTTTAAAGTAAAAAGTACTATTTTTGTTTTCTATTGTGGCATTAGATATTAATTATTTGTTCACACTTCATTGTACATATAAATTAGAACCCTCAAAAATATTTACAAACTACAAATCAAAATTGAATAGGAAAGAATATAAGTGCCACAATATTATTGATTGTTTTGATCTTCTTCTTCTTCCCTTTTTTTTTTTTCCACACTAATATGTCACCAAATTATTTGTTCTTTCCATCTCATATTTTTTCTCCCTTTCTTTCTTAACTTCTATCTCTTGATAAATATAATAATATTTGTGAATACCTTTATAATTTTAGAACGTTTTTATTTTAATTTAAAATTGTAGAATTTTCTATTCAAATCCATTTAAAAAGTTCTTCTTTTAATTTAAAATTGTGAAATTTTCTATTCAAATCTATTTAGTTTTTCATTTTAGAAGGACAAATAAATCTATATCTGTTAATATTTGTTCGTATATACTTAATAACCCTTAACAAGATTTTAAGGTAGAAAAACTACTTTAGAATGTTTATGTTAAAACTTAGTTTCTTATTGGAAGTTAAGATTTTATTATTACAATCTACTTTTAATCTTTATTTTAAGACTATATTGACAATTGTAGTTCTATATAAATCATATTATTAGTGTATACACTTTATAATTTATTACTTATAAGTCTAATTTCATAATTGGTATATATTCTTTGCATTACATGCATAGCATGATTTTGCGAATAGTATACTGTACACACAAATTTCTTGTCTAAAATAATAACATAGAAAATCGTAGTAGCAAATTGAATTTATTGCTTTTGAATGAGCGGATTACAATCTCTGAACAATTTCTAGGCGAAAAAATTAATCATCTGATTCTTCTTTTCTAGAATGTTGACTTGAGGGCTTCAAACTTGATCTCGAATCAAACGGGGAATTCTTCTCCAATTTGTGTGAAGAAAATGATTGAAGGAGAAAATTCTTTAGGGTTTTTAATGTTTGATCTGTAGAGCTCTCTCTTACTTGTTATAGGCAAAAATCTTGTGTGTCATTTTTGAAGGCCCTATTTATAGCTGAGGGTTGAGATAATTCTAATAATTATCTCTATTTAATTTAAAGGAGATAATAATCAATAAAGATATTTATGGAGATGTGTCTAATTTTAATTGAAGAAAATATTGATCTTTTTTTATTGTGTGTCCCATGTAACAAGTGACACAATTTGATTAGCTTAAACTTGTTAACTTAAAAACTGCATTATTTTGACATGAGATAGCATGGATTCTCCCAATTTTGCAAACTTTGATGAAGTCCCAAGACACATGGTAATATTTGATTTGTCAAAATTTAAAGCTTTATAGGACACGTGACTATTTTTAATTGACCAAATTTTATGTGTCTACATATACTTCTATAACAATATGAAATTGGGTCTTAGATTGGTTTTTAGGTTGAGTTAGTTCGATTCGAGTAGAAAAAAAAATTCAAGAATCGAACCAAATTGATCAAGTTATTATTTTTTTTAGATCCATACCCGTACCAAATAGACACATAGAGGTCGATTTTTCGATTTATTTGTGCACTCCTAGTTTGAATGAGAGTTTTTTTACTTTAAAACAGAACATCCATCATCATGACTTTTAATTACAAAACTGTCAGTGTTACTGTCATATTATTTTGGTGAAAATTTTAGTACATATTTTTTTTTTTTGTAAAAATATTTTTTTTAATATTATATTGATTCAAATTTATCAACCAAACATCATGTAGAAATTTAATGAGCCTTTGAAAGCAATAATCATAATTTTAGATACTAATTCAGTTGTATTTTTTTTTTTCAGTATAAGCCTAAATTTGTTTGGCAGCAGTTCGTATTATTATACAATTGTGTATTTTGTATTATTGTATGATTGAGTATTTGTCTCTCTTAATATACTAAAAACATGGTATATCATGAAACTCATAGGCATTTCTTGTTTATAACCTATGCATTTTCTTGCATGGTACCAAAAAAAAATTAAACAAAAAAAATGGGGAAAGGTCAGAGGAAACGGCAGCAATACTTTGCAGATGCAAATAAATACAGTTGAAGTTGACAAAAGCTTTGCCTGGTTCTCTGTGGCACACACTGTGGTTATGTTGTCATCTCTTTCTCTCTCCTTCCTGGGTGCTTTCACTGACGAGTATGTCTGACGAATCAAATCTTTCCTTCTCTCTCTCTCTGGCACACACTGTGGTAATGTTGTCATCTCTTTCTCTCTCCTTCCTGGGTGCTTTCACTGACGAGTATGTCTGACGAATCAAATCTTTCCTTCTCTCTCTCTCTGGCACACACTGTGGTAATGTTGTCATCTCTTTCTCTCTCCTTCCTGGGTGCTTTCACTGACGAGTATGTCTGACAAGTCAAATCTTTCCTTCTCTCTCTCTCTCTCTCCCTCTCGCTGCATAAATACATGATACTACATAAAAACAAAAATAGTATTGGCAATAGCAGATTCCCGCCTCTTTTAACGTTATCTCACGTCTTCCAATGCAACTGCATGCACGTGCGTGAAACCCTTCCACAGTCTGGACCACCAGCCAAAGGTTCGTTTCGATTCCTGCGAGTGACTGTCTAAAGTCCAACGGCTGGGGTTGGTCAGATCGATCGGACTGAATCCAATCTGACGCGAGTGAGAGAATTTTGATTGTTTCCGTACTCGCACGTGACGCCCTCCCCTCTCCTCCTTCCAAAGTTGGACATGAATCCTGAGGAGTATTCCTACGGCTACCATGAGAGAGTCGGGCTTTCTTTTTTTTTTTGGTTCGTGAGAGGCGGCCGAAGCCTAACAAAGAGGAACCAAACTAAAACATATAGTGAAACTCTCCAGTCCGAAACATTCCATAGTAAAAGAGGTTGATGAACTTAAGCAGGTGGTTAGCGTAAAATTCATAATCCCGTCGGAAGCTCGAAGCCCATGCAACGTTATCAGCACACCCATTATAGCTTCTTTTCATATTTGTCGGGCTTTCATTTGACTTGCAAATTGCAATGTCCAATAGTAAAAAAGATAAGAAAAATCGAAAGAAAAAAAAAAAACAGACGGAAAATCAATATGGCTTTGGACAAAATAGAAATCAATTTCGAAATTAAGTGGAGGCCACGTGAACTTGTTAGTAGTTGTACATTTAAATTTTTTTTTTTTGAAAGCTTTAGATAAGTCCAAAATTAAGTGGAGGCCCAAAACGGATTATCAACGGGCAGATAGGAAATTTCGAAGTTGAACTACAGCCCATAGCTAAACATTGTAAATTACTCCGACACACATTTTCCAATCAAAGAAAATGATAATTTTGAAAGAAAAATATTATTCTTACCAAATTTTTGTAGAGAATCTTCTATCAAAATGACGCAGTAGTGGTAATATAATAATTAAAAGTAATTATAATGAGTGTCTTATTTGAAAGTTAAAGGTATTTATTTTTACACATCATTCTGTATAGAAATTTTAAATGAATTTTCTGTTTGTATTGTATTACCATTTTGAAAAGGAAAATACTATTCTTCAAAAAGAAAAATTTACCATACCATAATAATGTGGCAATGACATTTTTAGATATTAATATCTATCATAATGAGTGTTTTGTTTCAAAGCCAAAGTCTCCTTTTTAAGTTTTAGCCACATTATTACATATACAAATTCTGTATGAATAATTTTAATTTTTTGCTAGACAAAAAAGTGAAAATGGATTGCCATTGTAGCAACTAGGGGGTGCACAAATGAACTAAAAAAACGTGAGAACCGAACCAACCCGACATTTAGGATCGATTCGGTTTTGGGTCTAAAAAATAACAACCCGAACTATTTGATTCAGTTCTTGGTTCTGTATTTTTTTAAACCTGAACCAAATTGAGACCCGAATCTTTATATCTCATAAAAGTCTATATGTATATATATATATATTATATTGCATTAGATCATTGTAATTTGAATTTAATTATTGTTGGTTTGTGTTTATATGTTATTTTTATTTATTAAATTAAGGATGCAATACCAATTTTATTATTTTATTTTTTTGAATAAATAAGTTAAAATAATATACAATAAAAGTGGAATCGGCTCGACCCAATCCGATATGAATCGAGGCATAGAACGAAACAAAACCAACTCGAACCGAGTTAGTTTGGTTTGGTTCGATTCGGTTTAGTCTATTGAATGATTGGTTTGGTTCTGAGTTCAAAATTTTAAAACCGATCAAGGTTAGGTCGATTCTGAGTTTAACATGGACCCGACCCATGCATATCCCTAGTAGTAACTCCTTTGGTGTGATCACAGGAGTTTTTACTTGCTACATAATATTTGGTTATATGAATTCGGATTATATAGTATTGCTTTTTTGAAAATCAAACAGAGAAACTGATCAAAGAAAGTGAAAATTCAGAATATACCAAGCAAACGCATGGAAAAAATATTTGACCTGTTAATAACACAATATGATTTCCAGTACAGAGACGATCGCCACAAGATGGGAAGAAACTCCATGCATGTGGTGATGAAGAGGAAACGGAGATGAGTATACATCATGATCATCATTTTCCAAAGGATGTCATCATCAAGAGCATTTAACGGCGCATCCTGTTCATAATACTGTTGCATGTCTTTTTTTTTTTCTTTGGAAGTGTGTAGTTGATTTAGGTTTTTTTTTTCTTTCTTCTTTTCTTATGGTGTAATTACTCTTTGACTTGAAGTTTTTTTTTAAATTTTTTTATGGACCTTTTTTCTCATTTAGACTGAGAATTTTTTTTTTTTTACAAGCCTTTTTTCTCTTATTTGGTTTGAGGTTTTTTTTTTTATTTTCTTGTGGGCCTCTTTTTTACTTAGGCCGAGACTTTTTTTAAAGAATAAAAATTGTCAAAATTGTATAGAGCTTAATAATAACATATATGATTTTTTAAAATTTGGGTGAGCCACCCTGGTGGGAGATATTAATTCATGATACTATAGTACTGATATGATTCATGCAAACTCAACTCATTTGCTCTGAGTATACATGGAAGAAAAAAGGTTTATTAGATTCGAATCCGTGAGTAGTTGTACCGCCTTCGTGGGTAATGCAAGGCTAAGACCTTAATATTAGGATTTGTTTGGTACAATTTTTTCGCTTAATTTTTTTTTAAGTTTATTAAAAGAAGTCAAATTTTTGTGGAATGTTTGCTTTTTTGTTTTTTTTTTTTCTTATCTTTAGCAAAAGTGAAGTTAAAAAAGCATAAAAGTCAGAAAAACTTAATTTTTTTGTTTGTAAACTCAAAAAAAATTGTACCAAATAAGATTTTAGAGGCCCAAGACTGGAGGTTGATGAGGCAAAAGCCAGATCAAGCATGTAGCTAAGCTAGCTAGCTAGGAACTTGTAGATCGAGCAAAGACGAAGCCTCCTTAATTGTAAGACAAAGGCCTTAATTGTATAGCATGCACTCTTGGCCTCGCGAATGACTTAGATAGGGATAGAGCATTTATGCATTTAGAGAGGTTCCTCAACTTCCTCCTTTAGCAGCATGCTACCGTACGTTACATCCGACATCTCATGCATATCGATGGATCTCGGTTGGATGATCCATGTAGTTGCTAGCTGGCATGGAAGAACCCAATCAAAATGGTGCATGCATGGAGTCAGATCTGGAACCACCACCCTTGAAACCAATTAATGGTTGTTTGAAACTCAGTGGATCGTTCCAAATCGTAGGGTCTGTCTCGATCGATCGAGCAATTGCCCACATGTTCACCAGCAGCACTTGACTAGGAATGGTAAAGACAGCTAGCCCATCACTTGGCACATGTTTCCACTGCGGGCGCGGGGAGGTAGCTCCCTCAGCCTCAGGTAGGAGCAGCCGGGCGCCTTCCCTAGTTGGAACATCCGAACATGTTTCCTACGAGTGGCCATCCGTATGGCCCAGGAGGAGCAGGAGGAGGAGAGAGCGGGGGAGGAGAGAGAGGGAATAAGTGGTTTTGTTAACTCAACACTGCATTAATGCACTATTGTCTATCAAGTGTAATATATAATAGCAGTGAACCTATAATATGCACAATGAGAATAATATTATATTAAATGTAAAAATTTTATAAAATTTAATTATCAAATTTATACACTAATAATATTTAATTACACTAAATTATAATTGTTCATATAGTCTTAAAATAAAATATTAAAAGTTTGTTGATATAATAAATAAAAAAACCTTAACTTACAATAAGAAACTAAATTTTGTTGTCACATTTTAAAGTAATTTTTTTACCTTAAAATCTTGCTAAGGGACTACATTGACGGATATGTTATGCATTTTAGATAATTCATTTATTAAATGCATTTAATAGAGCACACATAACTACTTAAAGTTGATAAGTTACTGAAAAAAACAATTCAAAATTTTAAGTTAGAGAGATCTGATTTACCTAGATTACTTGAGTTTTAGTGAATATTGACTAACAATGAATAGAAGGGAAACTATTTTATGGTGACCAATACTATTAGGAGATATGTAATGTAATTGTTTAAAATTTTTAAGAAATTCATCCAACAACTAATTGTTACAATATATTATATAGATAGTTTTGTTCTTAAAAAAAAAAAAAGATTACAAGGATTTGAATAAAAAATTTCACAGTTTTTAACCAAACGAAAGACTTTCTAAAATTATAAGAAAAGAGCCTAAGGAAATATAAATATAAGAATTCTAATATTTTGAATTTTATGTAAAACTTTTCAAAATAAGATTAGCATTTACTAAAATTTATTAATTGTGAAAAAAATAAAGGTTTCTATATTTTATGGTTAAACCTGTACTATTAAGGCACATGTGATATTAGTAATTTAAAATTTTAAAAAATTTGAAAAATTATATTGAATTTTTTTAATATTAAGGACTCAACAAATTATTAGTACAAATAGATAATTATAAATGCACATTGGGTTAGTTGAATCACATAATAATACATCAAAACATATTATTAAAGTAATAAGTGTTTTGTCAATATTACAAAAAAAATTTAATTTTTTGAAATTTAAGGGAGTGACTTTAGAAAATATATAGTTTCAATTTTGAAAAAAAATGTAAGATTTTAGGAAAGTATGATAAAAGTTATATGCTTTAACCAATCAAATTGTAACAATGTTATTTTAACATTATTAAAAGTTTAATTTTCAGAAATTTTAAGGGAGTGATTTAGAAAAGGTATAGTAGGAATTGAAGGTCCCATCTATATACTACCTATAATTTTATTAGGAAGATATTTTAGGCTAACCTATCAAATTGTAACATGTGCTCTTTAATATTACAAAAATTAGAAAATCTATAAAATTTGGATTAGAAGTATGAAATTCAAAGACCTCTTAACATTTTGCTATTGGATAGAATATAGATTGAAAAACAAACAAATATGAGACAAAAACACTATGTATATGAGGCAATAACTTATAAATGTTGAAATATATTTTCTGTTTCAACTTTTTAACTAATGTAGTCTCACTCACACTTGAACATATTCCAACCTACGCATTGATTCAGCAACCATCAAAATATTAGAATGCTTATATTAATATTTATTTAGGCTCTTTTCTCATAATTTTGAAAAGTCCTTTGTTTGATTCAAAATTTTGGAATTTGTTATTCAAATCTCTTTAATCTTTTTTTTTTTTTTAACAAGAACAAAACTATCTATATAATATATTGTGGCAATTGGTTGTTGGGTGAATTTTCAAAATTTTTTGAACAATAACATCATATATCTCATAATAGTATTGGTCTACCTATAAAATAGTTTACTTTCTATTCATTATTAGTAAATATTTACTAAAACTCAAGTAATCTAGGGAAATCAAATCTCCCTAACTTAAAATATTGAATTCTTTTTTAATTAATAAATAAATCATCTAAAATGCATAACATATACTTCACGGTAGTCCCTTAGCATGATTTTAAGGTAAAAAAAACTACATATTATTAAAGTAATAAGTGTCACGTCAATATTAAAAAAATTAATTTTTAAAAATTTAAGGGAATGACTTTAGGAAATATATAGTTTTAATTTTGAAAGAAATGTAAAATTTTAGGAAAGTATGATAAAAATTATATGTTTTAACCAATCAAATTGTAACAATGTTATTTTAACATTATCAAAAGTTTTAATTTTTAGAAATTTTAAGGAAGTGATTTAGAAAAAAGGTTTTGATCCAATCACCTACGAGCTTTTAGCAAAAGCGCAAAAGCTGGATATAATCCGCAAGAGCTAACTACTTTGATGAAGCAACCACTTGAGACTACTAGGAAAAAGGTGCATGGCTTGAACTCAACTCATAATATGCTTAAGCAAAAAGGCCATATTGTTTCGAATTCGCAAGCTAGCATTGTATATACTCTGCCCGCACCCGTGTGTATTGTCAGAAAAAATTGACCAATCATTACATCACAATTGAGGGGGATGCTAATTCAATTGCAACTAAGCCTTCTATTTTTGATCACTTAGGTGAAGCAAACCAATAGAAGTAAGTTTTTGATCGACTGGGACCACCAAACTTGATCTCTACACCTACTACTCCGAGAAGATTAGTTTATGAGAGCCTAGGTGTTTCAAGCTTCTCTCGGACCAATAAAGGTAGAAAAAGGCAAGGTAAAATTGTCTTTTCGGAAGATGATGAAAAATTAAGAAGTGTAATACCATCACGTATGAAACGACAAACTACTCTAGTAGTAGATGCAGATGAGGTGTTAAAGGCAAGGTTAAAAACTGTGATAAATACCAAACCTCTGCCCAAAACATTAGATATTTCCTCTGATGAAGAGAGTGTAGCCTCTTTATACCATATTACTGCTCATAATAGGGGTGATCAACCTGAAGATGTTACTAAGAATGCTCTGCCAACGTTTGAAGGTGTTAAATCCACTATGGATGATTTGAAAGAAATCAATCTTGGTACACCAGATGAACCACAACTGGTTTATATAAGCGCTTTTCTCACCTCTGAGGAGGAAAAGTTTTACGTTGAATTACTGAACAAATACAAGGATGTTTTCGCTTGAAGTTACAAAGAGATGCCAGGCCTAGATCCTAAAGTGTTCATCATTTGGCGGTGAAACATAGTGTTAGACCAATCAAACAAGCTCAACGGCGCTTTCGACCTGAATTGATTCCTAAAATTGAAATGGAGGTTAATAAACTTATTGAAGTCAGCTTTATCGAGAAGTCAAATAGCCAACATGGATATATTGTATTGTCTCGGTTAAAAAGAAAAATGAAAAGAGGCGTGTCCAAAGGATGACTTCCAACTTCCTATAACGAAGCTCATGGTGGATGCGCCTACTGGACATGAAGCTTTGTCCTTTATAGATGGCTCTTCTAGGTATAACCAAATTCGCATGTCACCCTGAGATGAAGAATTGATAGCTTTTTGCATGCCAAAGGGCATTTATTGTTATAAAGTGATGCCTTTTAGTCTGAAGAAAGTGAGAGCTACATATCAAAAAGCAATGAAAAAGATCTTTAATGAAATGCTTCATTAGGACGTTGAATGTTTTGTCGATTATCTAGTTGTAATGACGAAAGAACGAAGTGACCATATTCAAGATTTAAGGAAGGAGTTTGAAAGATTGTGTCAGTACCAAATCAAGATGAATCCTTTAAAGTGTGCTTTTGGGGTTACATCTGGAAAATTTCTTGGATTCATTGTGCGTCATCATGGCATAGAAATTGACCTGTAAGAAATTGAGGCTATCTCGAAGATTCCTAAGCCTTAAAATATTCATGAGCTTAAAAATCTGCAAGGAAGGCTACCTTATCTGCGTTAATTCATATCAAATTTGGATGAGCGTTGTCAACCATTCAGTCATCTTATGAAGAAGGGAACTCCTTTTGAATGGGATGAAGTTTGTAGTAATGCCTTCAATCGTATCAAGTCTTATCTGATGAATCCTCCTGTGCTAGTTGCTCCTATTCCTGATGCCTATTAGTGTTATACATTGCTTCCCAAAAGCGCTTGATAGGTGCTCTTCTTACTCAAAAGAATAATGAAGGAAAAGAAAATGTTCTCTATTACATAAGTAGGATGATAACTCCTAAAAAGTTGAATTACTCGCCAATCAAAAAGATGTGTTTGGTACTAGTCTTTGCGATCCAAAAATTGAGACATTATTTTCAAGCTCATACTGTTCGTCTTATCTCCAAGGCAAACCCTGTCAAGTACATAATTTCGAAACTACTCCTGTCTAATCGATTAGAAATGTGGTCTCCTATGCTTTAAGAATTCGAGATTATTTATATGCCTCAAAAGGCCATCAAAGGACAAGCTTTAGTTGATTTCTTGGTTGATCACCCTATTTCGGTAGAGTGGGAATTGTTAGACGAATTGTCGGACGAGGATGTTCTCTACATAGAAGTGCGACCACCTTGGAACATGTACTTTGATGGCACTTCTCGCCACGAGGGTGTTAGGGCTAGTGTAGTATTTCTTGTTTCAGAAGGAGATATGCTACCTTATGCCTTCATTCTGACACAACTATGTTCAAATAATGAATCTGAATATCAAGCTCTTATACTTTGCTTGGAAATGGCAGTTGATATGAAACAATTGTGTTCAAATAGTGATTACCCAGCTTCTTAATGAATACGAAGTGAGAAATCCTAAATTGGTGTTGTATTACAACTATGCGAGACGTCTAAGAGGATGACTTAGCAGCGTCAGTTTAGAGCATTTGCCTAAAAGGGAAAATAGATAGGTAGACGCACTTGCAAAGCTTGCATCTAGTCTTGCACTACCTAAACCAGGGACACAGATCCCAATTTGTCAAAGATGGGTAGTTCCTCCTATCTCTGGTGATGAAAATAATGATAAAATGAAAGTTAATGCCATTTCAGTCTATGAAGTTGAGAAAGAGGATTGGCGGCATCCGCTTATTAAATTTCTACAATATGAAATGTTACCTGACATTCCATAAAGAAGAACTGAGGTGAGGTGTCATGCTCCACGTTTCATTTACTACAAGGATATGCTTTATCGTCGTTCTTTTAAGAGACTACTCCTTCACTGTTTGGGAGAAAATGAAGCAACGCCAGCCTTGAAAGAACCTCATTCTGGTATATGTGGTGCTCACCAGTCAGGCTCCAAGTTGCATCTTTGAATCAAGAGAATGGGCTATTACTAGCCTACTATGGTTAAGGATTGAATGGAGTATGTAAAGAGATGTCAACCTTGTCAATTCCATGCAAATATCATACCCCAACCACCCGAACCGTTCCATCCAACTGTTGTATCTTGGCCTTTTGATGCATTAGGACTAGTTGTCGTGGAGCCTTTGCCCAAGTCTTCTGGTGCCCATTTATACATTTTGGCTGCAACTGATTACTTTTTTAAATAGGCTGAAATTGTGCCATTAAGAGAGGTGGAAAAAGAAAATGTTGTGAATTTCATGCGCACTAACATCATCTTTAGATATGGTGTGCCGCGCTACATTATCAATGATAATGGAAAACCCTTTCATAATAGTCTGATGAATAAACTTTGCAAAACCTTTGGATTCAAGCAACATAATTCATCCATGTACAATGCACCAGCAAATGGTCTCACTGAGGCATTTAACAAAACTCTAGGTAATCTGTTGAAGAAGGTGTTTGCCAAGTCAAAACGAGATTAACATGAGAGAATAGGAGAAGCTCTTTGGGCGTATTGAACAGAACAGCTAACCCTTATGCATTAGTATATAGAGTAGAAGCTGTTCTGCCCCTTGAATGCCAAACTCCATCATTGAGAATTTCTATTCAGGAAGGTCTAACTCATGAAGACAATGCTAGTCTACGTCTTGAGGAATTGGAAGCACTCGATAAAAATAGGCTTCAAGCACAACAACATTTGGAATGTTACCAAGCTCATCTATCTAGAGCATTTAGTAAGAAGGTTCACATTCGGTCTTTCCAAAAAGGAGACTTGGCATTTGCTATCAGAAGACCCATTATCACCAGGTATCGGACTGGAAACAAATTCACTTCCAAGTGGGATGGCCCGTATGTTGTACAAGAAGTATACTCCAATGGTGCTTACAAGCTAGTTGCTAAAGATGGCTTGAGAGTTGAACCCATCCATGACAAATTCTTGAAGTGGAACTATCCTTAAAAAAATAATAGCAACACCCCTTCACGCATGAGTCTAAACTGCATATTACTCCTGGCATGCATGAGTTTAAACTGTGAATGACAACAACAAAAAGTTTTCTTTTCTAAAAAAAATTTTGAACTACGTTTGGCTTGATCCTTTTTGTGTATGTAGGCATCTTGGGATCCCATCTCAAGTTCAGTCATTCCAAAAAAAAAAAAAATTTCTTCAAAAAAAAAAATATCTCAACTACGTTCGGCTTGATCCTCTTTTTGGGTATGTAGACATCTTGGAATTTTATCTCAAGTTTAGTCATCCATGTATTAAAAAAAATTTATTTTCTAATCTTGGAGTCTTATTCAATCAAGAAGAAGAAGAAGAGAATGCATTCTTTGGGATAAATAAGTTTTTTTATTTCTTTGAAGAGAATAGTCCACTACATGGTAAGATAAATATCATTACCAGAAAAAGAAAGAAAGAAAGAAAAATGACTAACTAAGAAGGGAGCTTGAAACCTATTAACTCGCTTTAACGTGCTTCCAAAAG
>CM065388.1:41642500-41720000 GCA_033060915.1 Euryodendron excelsum | reverse complement strand
TAGCAGCTAATGATTTCTTTGGAGTAGATTAAACAATTGCTTTACTTTTGCTTTCTCTTGTTGAAGCTCTTCCAACATATTTCTGAGAAGGCAATAAATATCCCTTATTCTTCTTTATTTGCACTTCAATTGGAGGAGTTGGTTTTGAGTACATTATAACTAGCTTGGTGCTTCTTCTTGAAGAATTGCTTGAATGTCTTCTTCACCATTCATCATATTATCTTATGGCGAGACCTTTGAATGCAAGTGTTGGAATGTCCGATATGGCATTAGTACCTAATTTTGTGTGAGATTGCCAAAGTAGAACCACTTCTTCTAAGGTGCCTGTGTAGAGTTCTTTCTTCAGCTTCCATGGGATGTCTTGACAAAAATTAAATTTTCTAATGAATCTATAAGGGCTATAAGGTTCAATAATGCACTCATTGCCACGACGAAGAGTCCAGTACCTTGAACGATGACTGATAATGTAGTCACTCCAAGAACCTAACAAGTCTCCATTATTAATCAAAGATAATTGCTTCTTCTCTTGACGCATGGCTAGAGAAGGTAGGATGGATGGATCAATACTTTTCAAAATATAGTGAGCCTCCAGATCATCAAAATTTTTGGTCATCTTTTTACGGGAAAATCTAGCCATTTGGGCACCATAGTCATGGCGAGTGGATGAAAAATAAGCGTCAAAGTAATGACCAAGCCATAAACATAATGGATAGGAATGTAGCCATGCATTTTCTTAGAGTAGGAGAAAAAGAAATATCTCTAAGCCCATTGTAGATGTTTGCAAGCACTGGCACGACTAAAAAAAATGTTTGCCCAAAAGCCATCATACTAGCTACCTTGAAAACACCACAGCGAATGTAGTCACCTTCTTTGTGGGGTAAAACAAATTTTCATAACCAATAAGATAATAGAGTAACCAGACAAGTATCCTCTCTTGCATTCTCTTTAATGCCCAAGTCATAGAATGGTCCCTTTGCTTCTTCAGAACGTGGCAGTGGCTTGTCATCAATAATACCAGTGGGATCATGAGATGTCCTTGGTTTGGTTGACCACTTCTTATTCACTCTTACAGGAGGTTTGACATACTTGATTGGACCCCTAAACCAAAAGGCAACCCAATCATGCGCACGAACTTAACGGGTGCCATTTTCACAATGAAGCTTATGATAAGCTAAAAATAAATTTCGACAACTTGGTAGAAGAAGTAGATTCTTGTTTTTGTCAAAATTTGCCAATTCTTTTGCAGTTGGGACAACTTCATTATAAAATTTTTCATGAATTGGTAACCCACCAAGGACGCGTGTATCCCACAGAGAGATAGACAATTCTCCTATTAAAGAATAGAGAGTATTTGTAGAAAGGCACCAAATCTCGTAGAAAGATTGAAGAAGGTTCTCATTACGATCATATGTGAATAAAAAAGCATAAACGCCGCCATAAATTCTTGCAGCTTGCAGAGTTTGCTTATTTTGACTAAGTGTATCTTCAAGACATTCCCAATATCCAGGAATGTAAAAGAACTCACCAAAGCTGGCAAGAGAAGTGTCCGAAGTAGCCTTTCCACAATGAACCCGATCGCTAAGTTATGATAACCGATCAGAGCCACTATCTTCAAAATGAAGTGAAGGTAATAGGATTGAAACCTTTGTAAAAATAAAGGCAGAATTGTTGCAGTCGAGCAACTCCCTTGTCAATACAGAATGCCATCGGGCTAAATGGGGTGGATTAATAGAAGAAGGCCAACTTAGGGAAAGAGTGCCAATGACCGGGTCTAAGACAGGCAATTTAAGAGTATCATCAAAGGCTCCCCTTTTTCACTACCAATGGTGACAATTCTTCATCCATGAATGGAGTAGTCCTTGAAGTAAACCATGGTTTTGAAATCGAGACCAAAAGAAGCCCAAGTAAAGCTCAAGGTCTGAAATTGAGACCCAAAGCAAGGCAGAAGGTCTAAGATCGAGATTGAATAAAGCCAAGTGAAAGCTAAAGGTCTGAAATCGAGACCCCAACTGAAGCCCGATGTCTGAGATCGAGACTTGAAATAAAGCCAAGTGAAAGCTAAAGGTTTAAAATTGAGATCCAAAGCGAAGTCCAAGGTCTGAAATCGAGACCCAAGTGAAGCCCAATTAAAGTTTTAGGTTTGAAATCGAGACCTAAAGCGAAGCTCAAGGTCTGAAATCGGGACCCAAAGCAAGGCAAAAGGTCTAAGATTGAGGCCGAAATAAACCAAGTGAAAGTTAAAAGTCTGAAATTGAGATCCAAAATAAAGTTAAAGGTCTGAAATTAAGACCCAAAAGAAGCCCAAGTAAAGCTAAAGTCTAAAATTGAGACCCAAAGTGAAGCCCAGTGTCTAAAATCGAAACCCAAATAAAGCCCAAGCGAAAGATAAAAGTGTAAAATTAAGACCTAAAGCAAAGCTGGATGTTTGAGTAAAACTAAAGGTCTAAAATCAAGACCCAAAGTAAGGTTGAATGTTTGAGATTGAAATCCAAATGAAACCTTAAGGGCCGAAATTGCGATTGAAGATATTCAATACATCAAATCAATCCTACCAATTGACATCAGTGTTCATAGTAAATAAATTGTTATGAAAGTAGAGTACTGAAATCATGAAAAGGAATTCTGATGATCAAAAGGCTTACAATGTGATCGAAGAATTTTCATAAAGATAATTCACGAGATCGATGTTTGGGTTAAAAAAAGTCTCTGGAATCTAAGAAGCATTTAATGGTTGTAATTTTGTAGCTTGTGGCTTTTGGTGCACGGATGAAGGTGAAGAAGAGATAAATAAAGACAAGAAAAGAAAGAAGTACATGGAAAAAGGTTGCTGCTCCTTGTAATTGACAGTAGTAATCATCGATTGGGTTTTTTTTTTTTTTGGATCTGTAAATAAATGTTTATAGACCAAAAGAATGTCGAAGGCTCTAGGAATAACTATGAGCAACAAAGGGCCAGTGGCCACACACGCATCAAACCGAAATCACAAAGACATAGCTATGGGCAAACCCATGAGCACAAAATAAGAGGCCATATATATACACAAACGACATGCTGCTCTAAGGCCCAAGCATGCCAAACAAAAGGCTAAGCCAACAATTAAAAAGAAGAGCCCTAAACAAATCTGCAATGACTCCAACAAAAACTAGAGAAAAACAAGTTTACATGCACCATCAAATGCCTGGCAGATTTGGAAAGAGCAAATCAAGGACCCTGTAAACTTGAATTTGAATATTTTTGAGAATGCTGGCTGGATGGCTGACTTTGCCCTTAAAACTTTTGGAGTTCCTTACCTCCTATAAGCAATAAATTGTGCTGGTTAGGCCAATCCTCTTTGCTTTTGCTTGAATGCCCATCCCTCTGACCTCCTTAAGGACCCACTTTGTAGCTGCCTTTAAGGTATTCATAGCTCTTGATAGGCCCAACCACTATTTGACCCCTGTCCACACCTAACTTACAGAGTTTTTGTTTATCCAGTAAGTTGGTTTATCACACACATATGCGTGATGTCTGCGGCTGTGATAGTGGTACAAGTTCTAAGAAAAAAGAAACAACTCCCTCTTCCATTCAGTTTATTTGGTATGTTGTGGAAGATTCGTTGCCCATTTTAAATGTCAAAACAAAACATGCAGAACAAGAGACAAAAGTTTCCATTAACAGTTTGATCTGATATAATGTCAAAGGAAAGAATAAAAGAAAACAATTGATTTTAACACACAAACACATCAATGAAGCCCTTGCACAAAAAAAGCCTACTACATTAAATATAGGCAGTACTTACCTGCTTACTTGGCACAGAAAAAACAAGGCAAAATGGAGAAAAAAGAAGAAGCAGAATGTAGAAAAGAAAGCCGCCTGCTGATGTTACTTGTGACGTTGCTTGATCGTCTCGTCGAATGTGAAAAAAAACATGTGAGGGTTTAATTCCTTTTATCGGTGAAGGAACATCAGCCCTATCGCCACTGTGATTGCAATATCTAATATTTAATCCTCTTAGCCTTATGATGAGTGCCAATCCTTCTAGTCTTGTGATAAGCTCTTATCCAATTCTTTTAATAAGTAATTATCTTTTCTTATCTTTGGAATTCATATCTTTGGAGCTGTAAATCACTTCAACGTCTTCGTTGGAGATAAATTTCAATTCTTTTGTAAAGCTTGTATTGGTGAAATAATCATGCGTAAATGGAGACTTGGTGAAGAGATAAGTCGAATTCTGGCTGTCCCAATTTTTAAATCTCATGCAGATTTCCCTAAAAAAAATGATGATGATAAAAAAAAATTGTGCAGAAAATTAAACCGATTCAAAGGATGCAAATTTTGAGAGCTGCTCACTTTCGACACTACTGTAATGTGCATGTAATCAGGCTTCGAGGAGGCATTTGTAGAAGAGCAAATTTCAGTCAATCAAAAATTGACACCTGTCAAATAAAGGTGTAAATAAATGTACAAGTTGGTGAATCAAATATTGCCACGTGACTCATGAATTTTGCTAAGATGAGCGAATTAGATAATGCCATGTGTCAAATTGATGCAGTCAAGTCTTTAACTAATTAAATTATGTCATTTGTTGTGTGGGCCCCACAAAGAGAAATGACAAACATGTCTCATTATTAAAGTTGGACTTGTGTCATTCATTGTCTTCCAATTAAAGCATTGTTTATCTTCTATTATTAATAAATAGAGATAATTATTCTAAAGTATTGATTATTTTTATTTATTAATAAATAGAGATAATTATCTCAAAAGATTGATTATCTTTAGCTCTAAAATAGATAGTAGTTATATTAAAGAGATACAAAGTTATTAGGAGACTCGTCATCCTCTCCTATAAATAGAGGTGATCATTCAGAGAAAGATGAACAAGTTTGAAGACACCAAAGCGCTGGTGGATTGAAGCTATTGAACCCCAAAGAACTCTCTCATTCTAAAAGTCTTCTTCGTTCAAGTTAAAAAAGATCTTACTACCCGATTCGAGATCAAGCACCAAGCCCTTAAGTCAATCATCAAAGTGAAAAATCAGATGATTATTTTTTTTATTAAAGATTGTAACAAAGACTCCTTTAAATATATAAAAATCAATTTGTTGCTACATTTTCTTGTCTTCAATTTCAAACTTCAAATTTGTGTGTTAAAGTACCTTGCAATTCATTATTAGTGGCTTTATTATATTAGTTTAGGTTAACATGAATTCCCTTATATCGTGTTCATTAGGATTGTGTGGGAGTAATTGATGAAACTCATATCACGGACATGTTCTAGGAAGAGAACAAATTCCGCACCATGGTAGATATGTCATTCCAACTTAAAACATCATGGTAGTGTCTTTATTTGACATCCTTTTTGCATATGTATTGTGTGGATGGGAAGGACCTATTCACAACTCTAGGGTTTTGCTGGAGTGTGTTAGTAATCCATCAATGAAATTTTCTATATCAAAGCAAGGTATTTAGTATAAGCACCCCATTTTTGCCCGCTTGGCAGTCTCCAGTTCGTCCCGACTTGAGTTCAAGTCAATATGGATATATTCTAGAATTCTAGTCATAATCCAGTCAATTCATCGCTTCGCCAGCCCACCAGGTCCAAATAGAGGTAAAATGGCCAAAATGCCCTTGTGGGCGTTGTTCGGCCTAATCCCGTAGGCGCGTCTTCCCGAAGACGGTAAGTCCCCTTTTCCAGTCCAATTTCAATTCCTCTCTCGAGAAAGTTGATTTCTCGAGACGGTAAGTCTATCCTGTCTGGCACGTTTTTGAGTGAACGCTTCGGAACGGTAAGTCCCTTCAAACTCGTCGACTGGAACGAGACCCCAAGTCCCCGAGATGGTAGAACGGTCCACCTTTGGCGCTTGCTAGCCCGCCAATGTAAAAATGTCCGTTTTGGCATGCCTTTTGAGAAAGTTGATTCCTCAGGCGCTAAGTCCCTTTAGCAGCTTCCTGAGATTAGGCAGTCTCGGGAATGATCACGAACCGTCAGAGTAGCAGAAGTGTTCGCAAATATCGCAACCGTCAGAGTAGCGGAAATACTCGTAAACAAGTCGATATAAGGAATTGCCAACAAACCCCTGTATCACAAGAATGCCGTCAAAGTGGTGGAAACACTCAAAACCCAGGTCAACACTGGTGCCTGCTAGCCCACTTCGGTAAAAAATGACCAAATTGCCCCTAGGGCCATTTTTGGCACGTTTCTTAAGAAAATACCTAAGCCCTCAGAACGGTAAGTCCACCCTTCCAAGATTATCTTAGAGACGATCCGGCATGATTAGGTGCCTTCTAGTCAGTTTCGGGCCAATTCCGAGACTTTCTAGTCAAGATGACTATTTTGCCCCTAGGCATCCGAATACCCCGGGAACCACACCGGCTCTGGGTATCAAATCGGTAATCTTTCAAAAATGCTTTTTATAGTAGTATCGACCTTCCATTATCTTTCTGGATCATTCTGAGTCTGTTCTGGCAAACCCGACTTAAAATGACCATTTTGCCCCTGATGGGCTGGTCGCTTTTCTCGACCACATTGACTCTAGGTATCAAACCGGTAACCTTCTAAGATGTTCTAAATAATTTTTCCAAACCTTGAGTCTTCTTCTGGGACATTCCGAGTCCATCCCAGTAGTTTTCTGATTCGGTTGACCGTTTTGCCCCTAAATGGCCTGATCAACCCTTCCGACAACTTTTGTCATCCTTTTTCAAGTCCATAACCCCCCGGGACTCTATTCTAAGGGTTCCTACCCTTTTTCAGCCTTTTGGGCCACTCCCGGTCCCTTAAATCCTTCCCGGACCTTTCGAAGCCACTCCTAGTGAAGTCAGGCTAAAAATTGCATGGTAGTCACTAGTACAGGCGCCTAAATCTTCTAAAAATACGTTGCTTGCCGACCTTAAAACTTTCCTAAGTGGCTGGCGCCACTACAACAGGCGCCATGTTATTCTTCTCTCTATAAATACAGAGCCTCCTCTAATGTGAAAGAGGTCCACAAACTCAATCTAAAAGTCATACTTTTCGATACACAAAGCTCGTAGCCTCCCTAAACCCTAGCTTCTTTAGGTTTTTCAAACCCTAGCCTCCATGCACACACCCTAGCCTCCTATACACTCATATACAATCACATACACTCATACACTAGTGTCCAAAGCATCCATTGAAGACTTGAAGTGTTGCAAACTGAAGCTCTCGAAGATCAAGACGAAGACTGAAGCGAAGACCGAAGCAAAACAAGAAAAGCAAAGAAAAATAAACAAGACACAAGGTAGGCTTTCTCTTTAAGTTTACGCATCTTCCCCCTCTCTTCTCTCTCTGAACCCACTTGGGTTTTCTTCTAATTTAATCCCCCATCTTCTTCCCCCCCCCCCCCCCCCCCCCCCCCCCCCCCCCCCCCCCTTGCATGCTTGAAATAAGGAATTTCCCAGTCCATGTGTAGGATTAGGCTATTGGAGGGTCACCGTGTCGGGGGCTTTCTTTTAGTCTAACCGGAGACCATGTGGGTTCGGCCCCCTTGATTATGTGGTGAAGCCTTAACCTTGTATGTTTACGACCCCAATTTGCATTGTGCATATCATGATCCTGCATTCTTCCAAAATTCGTTTTCAAAAGCTTACATCAAAATTTTCTTTTTCAAAACTTGTTTTCAAAATCACAATCCTAGGGTGATTCTAGCTTTTTTATGGTTAGGGTTGCTTTAGGAAAGTGTTACATTTAAAGTGACCAATATGGTCCATATTTTCAAAACATTGTTATTTTCAAAACCACTATCTTAAAGTAGTTCTAACCTTCTTATGGTTAGAATTGCTTTAGGAAAGTGAGATATTTTATATACTTTCTAAAAAATCTCTTCTCAAAAATATTCTCCTAAAAATCTCTTTTCCAACATGCTTTCCATAAACTCTCTTTAAATTCCTTTCCAAAATTGTTTTCAAAAACTCCCTCCAAAAATTTATTTTTTAAAACTTCTTTTTAAACTCCTTTTCAAAAAGCTCTCTTCAAAATTCCTTTCCTAAAAACACTCCCTAGGTTTCCTTCTTAGAAAACTCTCTTTCTAAATCTCTTTCCTAAAAACTCTTTCCAACAATCTCCTTCTCAAAATCCCCTTCCAAAAACTCTCTCTTTTCAAATTCACTTTCTAAAAATTCCTTTCTAGGATTTCTTTCCAAAAATCTCTCTTTCTAAAAAACTCACTCTTCAAAAGTCTCTTTTCTTAGAGTCCAAGTTAAGTCCCAGAGCCTACAATTAGAAAATCCTAATTTCTTTTCCCAAAAACATGATTTTCAATCTTACCTTAAAACCTAGGTTTCCAAAATCTCCTTCTTTACACCAAAATCATAAGTTTTCAAAACCTATTTTCTACATCAAAACTATAGTCTTCCAAATCTAGGGTTTCTAAAACTTCTCTTTTCCAAATCCATACCAAATCCAATCTCCCCTTTAGGAAACCAAATCCAATCTCTCATTTAGGAAATTAGATCCTATCCTCCGTTTTTGGAAACAAAATCAAAATACCTTTTTTAGAAATTAGATCCAATCCTTTATTTTAGGAAATAGAAATTTCAATCCTTCCAAATCCAAATCTTTCCTAATTCAATTCTTTCCTAAATCTGAACCTTCCTTAATTCCACCATTTCCTAATTTCATCCCTTTCCAAAGTTAAACTTTCCAAATCTAAGCTTCCAAATCTTTCTTAAACTCAAACTTTTCCTAATTTCAAGAATTTCTAAAACTCAAACTTTGAATCCTTCTAAAATTCTAAACTTTCCTAAACTTCAAATTTTTTCGAATCTAGAACTTTCTAAACTCAAAACTTTCTTACTTTCAAAACTTTCCTATTTCAAAACATTCTAAATTCAAAAATTTCCAATTCCAATACTTTCTTAAAATGAAATCTTCCTAATTTCAAAACTTTCTTAATCCAACACTTTCCTAAAACGAAACTTTCCAAAAATGACACTTTCCTATTTTGAAACTTTCCTAAATCGAGACTTTCCTAATTCGAATCTTTCCAAAATGCAATCTTTCCTAATCTTTCCTAAACCTCGAGTTCTTCCTAAATCTTATCTTCCTAAGTCTAGGTTTCCTAAATCTCAATCTTTCCAAAACAAGTCCAAATACTTCTTCCAACTTCTATCTTTCCAAATCAAAGTCCAATCTTTTCAATTCTAAATTCCAAATTCCAATCCTCTATTCTAAATTCAAATCAAATTCGAATTCCAAAGCAAAATTTCGTTTTTCCAAATCAAACCTTCTATTTTCTATCGGATTCTTGTCCGAACTACGACTGACCTGATTTTTCAAAAAGGATATGTAGGCAACCCTCATGGGTGCGGTCACCATCTTTTTCAAATTTCCAATCTCACAACCTTTTTCAAGTTTCTAATTCTATGATCTATTTTTAACTTCCACTCCAAATTTCTATTTCCAAATCTCCATTTCCAATCTCTAAAACTCTTCTTTCAAAAATCAATTCTATCTTTTCAAATCTCTTTTTTTAAATCAAATCAATTTCTTTTCAAATCAAATCTCCTTTCTTATACTTGCATATCATACTTCATGTCTTTTTAAACATTTTTTTTTGAAGTGAATAGGATTGGATATTTTGTTAGTTGAAGACTCTCATAGGTGAATATAGGGTAAATAGACATGTAGGTACCACAAGGGCAGGGTAGGGTGATGGCTTAGTGCGTCTTCCCTACACATAACTAACCTCCGAACATAGGATAATTGTTTCAAAGACTAAAATGGAGTTTATTTTCAAAAAAAGACTTAATTATTTTTCAAAGGTTGTCAAATAACCTGTTTTCTTAAAAACCCTCTCTAGAGGTAGTATTTTCAAAAACCCTAAGTGCGATCCTCGAATTGTGTTTAGTTTTTAGGTGACCTAACTCACCTTAATCAAGTTAGGTGGCGACTCCAAATGTTTTTCAAAAGCCCTTTATTCAAATCTATTTTCAATTCAAACCTAGTCGCACTCATTCTTCTAGGAGGGTGAGTTCTAATGAGAGAGAACAATATTTTTTTCGCTTGTGTGTGTATTTCTCAAGTGCGAAAAATCTAGGCACGACATTTAGGATATGTTTAATTGTGTTTTTAGTGTTATAATTGTATATATGCTATGGTGTATTTTAACATTACTATGAAAATATAGATCAATATTACGTGGTTTCTTTAAGGTTTACAAATATGCCAGGTTTTTTAACACCATAAAAAGCAACCAGATACCATCTTCAGTAACATTGTGGGCGAGTTCCAAACCCCGGGGGCATAAGGAGTTGTTTAACTATTGCCACTCCTCACTACGAAATATGATAGAACGTTGCTCTAGGGGTACTAAAAACCTGATTCCCTATACTAAAGGCGATGCTTTCTTTTAGCGTTAGGACCCAAAAATATATTCCAATTGCTTGCTATACCATTTACAATTCCATTAGAATCCATAATGAATATGACGAATTATTTGACAAGTACACTGACATCATGTTTGGGGGCGACCCAAGAGAAGACACCAGCTTCAATGTGAATGTTAATGCAATGGTAATCGATGTAAATAGTGCCCAAATTTGTCAAATGGGTCTAGTACGTGATGAGATAGCTTGCCAGATACATCATTCGCAGAATGATGGTTGAGGCAAGATCCATGGCTATGATAGTGGTTTGTGTTCATATTATGGTCCTTCTAGCATGTGTTGTATGAGTAGGTGTTGTATGTAATATTTAAGTAGCGAACCAATTGTATTGCTCATTAGGAGTACTTGTTATCTTTCAACATTTTCATGACATTAAAAGCTGGCTTATGTGTTATGTATTAAAACAGTGTCAGATGGATTCTATTGAACTGAATACTTTGTATAATGCTTATTTTGTGTATTTATTCATAAGTTAAGTTGAACTGAATATCTATAACCCTATAGAACTTGAATATCTTGATGACCATGTATGTATTCATCATGGATCTTGCAGATTCTCTTGGACTGAATGGCAGTAAAACACCAATATGGACCAGTTTGTGCTTATGGTGTAGCTAGAATGCGCGTATATGTAGCACAGATGAAAAGAAATAATGGCCGATCATTTTATCAGTGCGCTCTGGAATGAATCACGTAGACAATTTAGTATTTGGTAAAAGCTCCTACCAAAGTTGGAAGGGCACACAATTGGCCCCGTTATCTGATATATGTGTGTTGTGGATGTAACATGTTATTATTTGGGTTGATAATTATTTTATTTGTCCATCATGTTAATTATTGTTATGTTCAAGTAGCTATAAAGCCCTTCATTACTTTACGGGTATTAAGAATAATTGGTGCATTTTCTCTTCTTTCCTTGGACAAAAAACACAACAAATTTAGGTTATCAACTTTATTTTTCTTTTTCATTCTCACAACAAATTTTGGAACCAAACAAAGCAATGATAAAGAAATAGATCTATGATTTCAGCAACTTGAATTGGCATCAACATTTAACTTTATTTCAACTTTGTTCACCACCATGAATCTATTGGATGAATATTTGGTTTCACTTTCTTTCTTTTTATTTTTTTCCTCTTACTTGGTTAGAGATGTTCGGATTAAGTTACGTGTATCTCAATTAATCTCTTCACTCGTCTAATTAAAGCCAAATCATTTAAGATTACAGAATTCAAATCTCTTATGACTTGACTTAAACGGTTGCCGAAATTAGGACGTCAAATTTACAACTGAATGTCTTCACTGGACTACCCTCACCTTATCCTCGCTTTTCATTGTTGCAAGAAACGTTACAGGATGTACTCGCGCGTACCGTATTATAATCCCCCCACTCAAAAGCAGATTCCATGGAGTTGTTCCACTTTTTTAACTGGACTGATTATTACAACAAGGGACCCACTATCAAAAAAGGGTAATGCTATACATTCAAAAAATTCATACAGAATTTATATCCAGAATGATGTGTTTGAGTTATAAGCCTATCACTTTAAAACAAAAACCCATCAAAATGCATTTTAATTACAAAACTGCCATTGCCACATCATTCTGGTTTAAAATTTTGTACACAAATTTTGAAAAAATAGCATTTTCCATCCAAAAAAAAAAATATGCGCCTTCACAAAGTCTATCGCCGTTTCTCTCTCCTCTCTCTTTTTTCCTCTCCATCTCTCCCTCTTCTTCATCAGCTTCCCAAACCTCTCTCTTCCGCTTCCTCCTTTCTCTCTCTAAAAGCCACTCGATCTTCGTCAATCCCGAGACATTCAAGACCCACTCTAAAGTCCAGCGAAGTCATGACTGGCTCAAAATTTCACAATCTTGTCCCTATCAACGCTGTTGTCAGCGAAGACGGTGGCGGTGATGGCTCAAACGGCTCTGCTGCTCCTACTTCTACTGCTGATGACCAAAGTACTATGTAATCATACGCATGTATGTTCACATATGTTTTAAAATGTTAATCTTGATTTTTCCATCTGTTTTCTCAAAGGTTTCTTAAACTAGTTGATTATGAAATTGAATTTGGAATGATTTCATAGCTAGAATGTGGGTATATGTAGCACAGATGAAAAGAAATAATGGCCGATCATTTTATCAGTGCCCTCTGGAATGAATCACGTAGACGATTTAGTATCCAGTAAAAGCTCCAGCCAAAGTTGGAAGGGCACACAATTGGCCCCGTTATCAGATATATGTGTGTTGTGGATGTAAGCACCCCATTTTTGACCGCTTGGTGGTCTCCACTCCATCTAGACTTGTGTTCAAGTCATTAGAGGATATTTTAATCCAAATTAACTTTCTAAGTCTAATCCCGTCAATTCATAGCTTCACAGGCCCCACGGGGCCCAAATAAAGGTAAAATAACCAAAATGCCCTTGGGGGCATCATTTGTTCTAATTCCAAATCAAGCGTGTCTTTCCAAAGACGGTAAGTCCCCTTTCCAATTCCAAATTAGACACGTCTTTCTGAAGACAATAAGTCCCATTTCTAATTTCAAATTAGGCACGTCTTTCCGAAGATGGTAAGTCCTCTTTCCAATTCCAATTCCAATCCCTCTCTCGAGACAGTTGATTCCTCGAGACGGTAAATCTATTTAGTCAAGCGCATCTTTCCGAAGACGGTAAGTCCCCTTTCCAATTCCAAATCAGGCATGTCTTTCCGAAGACGGTAAGTCCCTTTTCTAATTCCAATTCCAATTCCAATCCCTCTCTCGAGACAGTTTATTCCTCGAGACGGTCCAGCTCGTTTTTCGAAAAAATCTCTTTGAAATGGTAAGTCCCTTTAAACCTGTCGACCCGGACAAGACCCCAAGTCTCCTAAATGGTAGAACGGTCCACCTTTGGCGCCTGCTAGCCCGCCAATGCAGAAATGTCTGTTTAGGCATGCCTTTCGAGAAAGTTAATTCTCAAGCGCTAAGTCCCTTTAGCAGCTTCCCGAGATCAAGCAGTCTCGGGAATGATCACGAACCGTCAGAGTAGCGAAAATACTCGCAAACATCGCAACTATCAGAGTAGCGAAAACACTCGCAAACAGGTTAATATAAGGAATTGCCAACAAACCCCCGTATCACGCGACCGGCGTCAGAGTGGCGGAAATAATCAAAACCCAGGTCAACACTAGTGCCTACTAGCCCACTCTGGTGAAAAATGACCAAACTGCCCCTTGGGCATTTTCTGGCACGTTTCTTGAGAACACATTTGAATCCTCAAAACGGTAAGTCCAACCTTTCAAGATTGTCTTAAAGGCAATTCGGCAAGATTAGGTGCCTTTTAGTCAGTTTTGGGCCAAGTCCGAGACTTTTCGGTCAAGATGACTATTGTTGCCCCTAAGCATTCGAATGCACCGGGAACCACACCGGCTCTGGGTATCAAACCAGTAACCTCCTGAGAATGCTTCTTATTGTATTTCCAACCTTCCTTTACCTTCTCGGATCATTCCGAGTCAATTCCAGCAAACCCGATACAAAATCACCGTTTTGCCCCTAGAGGGTCGATCGCCTTTTCCAACCACATCGGTTCTAGGTATCAAACCGGCAACCTTTGGGAATATTCTAAATAATGTCCCTAAGTGTCGAGTCTTTTTCAGGAACATTCCAAGTTCGTCCCGGCAGCTTTCCAACCCAATTGACCGTTTTGCCCCTAACGGCTCAGTCAATCCTTCCAACACATCCTATCCTCATTTTTCAAGTCAAATACCTCCGGGACACTATTCTAAGTGTTCTTGCCCTTTTCTGGCTCTCCAGGTCATTCCCGGCCTCTTCAAATCATTTTCGGACTTTCTGGAGTCACTCTTAGAGAAATCAGGCTAAAAATTGCATGATAATCACTAGTACAAGCGCCCAAATCTTCCCAAGATACATTGCTTGCCGACCTAAACACTTTCCTAACTGGCTGGCACCACTAGCAGTGGCGCTAAGCCAAAAAATGGCCTGGCGCCACTTCTAGTGGTGCCAAGAGGAAAATTGGCCTGGCGCCACTACAATAGGTGCCAGGTCTATCCCATTTTTATAAATACAAAGCCTCTTCCACCGTGAAAGGGGTCCGCAAATTCAATCTAAAAACCCTAATTTTTGATACACAGAGCTAGTACACTCCCTAAACCCTAGTTTCCTTAGGTTTTCCAAACCTTAGCCACCATACACAAATCCTAGCCTCATATACACTCATACACACCCCTACACACTTATATATAAGCCTCCAACCCTCCATTGAAGACTTGGAGTTCTGCAACTATGAAGATTTGAAAACCAAGATAAAGCTCTCAAGACTGAAGCAAAGATCGAAGAAAAAGGCAAGAAAGCAAGGCGCGCAAAGCCAAGCAAAATAAAGAAGACACAAGGTAGGCTTCTTATTTAAATTTTCGCACTTCCCTCCTCTCTCTTCTCTCTCCTAACCCACTTGGATTTTCTCTATTTTAATCCCTCATCTTTTTACCCCCCTTTCTTTACATGCTTGAAACAAGGAGACTCTTTGTCCATATGTAGGATTAGACTATTGGAGGGTCACCGTGTCGGAGGCTTTCTTTTAGTCTAACCGGAAACCACATGGGTTCGGCCACCTTGATTATGTGGTGAAGCTTTAACCTTGTATGTTCACGGCCCCAATTTGCATTGTGCATATCATTATCTTGCATTCTTCCAAAAATCGTTTTCAAACTCGTTTTCAAAGCTTGCATTAAACTTGTTTTGAAAATTGCATTAAAATCTCCTTTTTAAAACATGTTTTCAAAATCACAACCCTAGAGTGATTCTAGCCTTTCCATGGCTAGGATTGCTTTAGGAAAGTGTTACATTTAAAGTGACTTTCATGGTCTATATTTTTAAACCTTTGTTATTTTCAAAACCACTTTCCTAAAGTGGTTCTAGCCTTCTTATGGTTAGAAACGCTTTAGGAAAGTGAGACATTTTTATACCTTCTAAAAACTCTCTTTTCAAAAGTTTCTCTTCCTAAAAATCTCTTTTTCAACATACTTTCCTAAAACACTTCTTCCCAAAATTGTTTTTTAAAAACTCTCTCTAAAAATCTTTTTTTCAAAATTCTTTTTTAAACTCTTTTCCAAAACACTCTCCTCAAAATCCAATTTCTAAAAACGCTCCCTATAAATCTTTCCAAAAAACTCTCTCCAATATTCTTCTACCAAAAATCTTTCTAAAAACTCTCTTCCCAAAATCTTCCTTCTAGAAACTCCCCTCTAGGATTTTTCTTCTAAAAACTCGTTTCCAAAAATACACTTTCCAAAATCTCTTTCCAAAAACTCTATCTTCAAATTTACTTTCCAAAAACTCCTCTCTAGGATTCCCAAAAACGCGCTTTCCAAAAATTCCTTTTCTTGATGCCCAAGTCAAGCCTTAGAGCTCACGATTAGGAAATCCTAATTTTCATTCCAAAACTTGGTTTTCAAACTTGCCTTAAAACCTAGATTTCTAAAACCTCCTATTTTCTACGTCAAAACTATACACTTCCAAATCTAGGGTTTCTAGAAATTTTCTTTTCCAAATCCTTGCCAAATCCTACCTTTCCTTTAGGAAACCAAGTCCAATCTTCCCATTTAAGAAATTAGATACAATCCTCCGTTTTTAGAAGCAAAATCAAACACTTCTTCTTAGAAACAAAATCCAATCCCTTCCTAATCCAACTCTTTCCTAATTCAACTCTTTCCTAATCTCCTACTTTCCTAAATCTTAACTTTCCAAAACTTGAACACAAAAATCTTTTCTAAATTTTAAAATTCAACTTTCAAATCTTTCCTAATTCAACCCTTTCCTAATTCTACCCCCTTTCCAAATCTTAACTTTCGAAATCAAAGTTTTCAAATCTTTCCTAAACTCAACCTTTCCTAATATCAAGATTTTCTAAAACTCAAACTCTAAAACTTTTTAAATCCTAAACTTTCTAAATTCGAAACTTTCAAACTCTAAAATTTCCTAAGTTCTACACTTTCCTAAACTTCAAATCTTTCAAAGTCTAAACCTTTTCCTCATTCCAACCTTTCTTAATTCCACATCCTTTCCAAACTTTAACTCCCAAATCTAGATTTTCAAATCTTTCTAAAACTGAAACTTTGAATCTTCCAAAAATTCTAAAGCTTTCTAAATTCAAATCTTTCCTAATTTAAAATCTTTTTAAAATTCTAAGCTTTTCAAATTCAAAACTTTCTTAAGTTGAAACTTTCCAAATTCTAAATCTTTCTTAAACAAAACTTTTCCTAATTCAAAACATTTATAAATTCAACACTTTCCTATTTCAAAACCTTTCTTAAAATGAAACTTTCTTAATTCAAAACTTTTCTAAGTCGAAGCTTTCCTAAGTTGAAACTTCTCTAAACCAAAACTTTCTTAAAATGAAAACTTTCCTAATTCGACCTTTTCCTAATTCCAAGTTTCCTAATCTTCCAACTCCAATATTTAAGTCAATTCTTTTCTAAAATCTTTCCAAGTCAAATCCAATCTTTCTTTTCTAAGTTCCTAAGTCTAGGTTTCCTAAAACCAAGTCTTGCAAAATCAATCTTTTCAAATCTTCCAATCAAAGTCCAAATTTCCCTACTCTTCCAATTTCAATCCAAATTCTAATTTCAACTCTTTTCCAAATCAACTCTTCTATTTTCTATCAGACTCTTGTCCGAACTACGACTGACCTGATTCCTCCAAAGGGATATGTAGGCAACCTTCATGGGTGCGGTCTCCACATTTTTCAAATCTCTAATTCCACAACATTTTTCAAATTCTAATTCTACAACTTCTTTCAAATCTCCAATTCTACAATCTTCTTCAAGTTTCCAATTCTGTGTTCTATTTCCAATTTTCAATTCCAAAAATCTATTTTCAAATCTCAATTTCTAAATTCTAAAACTTTTCAATTTCAAATCTATCTTTTCAAATCTTTTCTAAAATCAAATCAATTTCTTTTCAAAATTTATTTCAAATCAAACCTTCCTCTTGCATCTGCATATCATGCATCATGTCTTTTTAAACATTCTTTTTCAAAGTGGATAGGATTGAACAATAGTTAGTTGAAGACTCTTATAGGTGAATATAGGGTAAATAGACATGTAGGTACCGAAAAGGCGGGGTAGGGTGATGGCTTAGTGCGTCTTCCCTACATGTAACCAGCCTCTGAACCTAAATCGTTGATTTCAAAGACCAAAACGGAGTTCTTTTCAAAAAAGGGCTTACGTGTTTTCTAAAGGTTTTCAAACAACCTGTTTTTCTTAAAAACCCTCTCTTGAGGTGATATTTTCAAAACCTTTTTTCAAAAACCCTAAGTGTAGTCTTCGGATTATTTTTAGTTTTTAGGTGACCTAACTCACCTTGATCAAGTTAGGTGACGACTACAAATCTTTTCTAAAAGCCCTTAATTCAGACCAATTTTCAATTTAAACCTAGTCGCACTCATTCTTCTAGGAGGGTGAGTTCTAACGAGAGAGTACAATATTTTTTCCGCTTGTGTGTGTATTCCTCGAGTGTGAAAAATCTGAGCACGACAGTGGATGCAACATGTTATTATTTGGGTTGATAATTATTTTATTTGTCCATCATGTTAATTATTGTTATATTCAAGTAGCTATAAAGCCCTTCATTATTTGGGTTTCAAAACTTTTATAGTGTGTTATATTATTTATTCGTAGCAGCATCACCTGGTACAAGTGTGAACCACAAAAGGTTGGGGAATACATGTGCTGTTGCAGCACTTAGGGTGATTGCAGGCCATGGTTGTGTCCAGGTGGTTGTGTTTTGGTGTTAATTGTTTGATGTGTAATCTATGGGTATAGGTGAAAATTTGGTACTGCATGCTCTTATGGTTGTGTTTTGATCTTTAAAAATAAAATTAAAAAAACAAGCCGGTGCAATTAGTATGGTATTACTGGTATTGTTATCAAATACCCAGGTTGTGTTGCATCTGCCTGCATATACATTTGGTTTGGAAACAAAATTTTTTTGGGGGGGGGGGGGGGGAGAGAGGGAGAGATAGCGAGAGAGAGATGTTAATATGAATAGAATTGTGTAGAGAGAGAGAGGGGTAAGGGCAAGAGTGAAATTAGTTGAGAGAGAGAGAGAGAGAGAGAGAGAGAGAGAGAGAGTGCAGTAGAACTAATGTGCTCCATATTGTAGAGAGAGAGAGCGAGAAGCAACCAAGAGTATAAAATGTGACAAGTGTGGAAAAATTTAATTCGATTGGTATAAATATTCAAAATATATCAATATTTATTATAGTATTGTACAAGTAATTGGAATATAAAAAAATAAAGAAATAAGAATTCGACATATAATTTAAGTTACCAAATATGTTGTTTGTGTTAATTTTTTTAAAAACATATGTAGGTGGGATTTTTTAGGAAGGTTTGGTTGAACTCTCAAACCGAGTCGACAAGCACGAGCAATTTGCAAGAGAGGAAGACGATAAGAATGTCTCGACCGAAGGCGCTCCGATGATTAAGTTAGCAAGCTTAACCACAATAAATTGTATAAATTATAGAGAACCAGAACTCAAGTGAACGTACCTTACACCTTAATAGTATAGGGTATTTATAGTGCTCGGAATGCCATAATTCCATAGAAAATTGTATTTTGTCTCCTCATAGGAGTTAGTCTCTTTTGGATAATTGTCTAATGTCCTAGTCCTTTTAGGAATGGACTTGCATATGCTCAACCGACTTGGTCTTTACTAGATCTGGGCTAGATTTACCTTAATTAGGGCCTTCATGTAGGTGCTGGTGAATTTAGGCCTCTTCTAGCTCGGATCAGCAGTATGCTTTTAGACGGCCTCGATACAATAATATTGGGCCTCATTATTTGGACCCACAATTACCCCCCAGCCCTAGTGCCCTTTGTAAGGGGGCTGGGGTTGGTGCTTATACAGCTATAGATACACGACATACGGCGCACACCCGGTACATCCATCAATTTCCATTTAATGAGATGTGACTGTTGGGGAAACTCGATATCTTTTTGCCGTCGATTCATGTTTTTGTTTGTAGGTGAGGGGTTTTCCTTTCTAGACAAAACGCCAGATTGGTGCAACTTTGGGGTACTCTAACCTTGTTCAACCTATGCAGAAACTCTGTAAGTCCCTCTTGTCCGCTCTTCTTTCTTTGCTTCTGAAGTTGAGAACCTTAGGATCTTAGGTTATCTTCCATGGCGAACAAGCTTAGAAACATGCTTAATAGTCCAGCTGCCTTTGCAGCCTTTAACCATAGTTATGACTTCCCAGATGGGGTAGATATTAGGTTAATCGGGCCTAAGGACGATGGTTGGTTTAAAAATGAAAAGGGGACTCCCTTCCCCCAAATTGCCATTGTTAAGGGTGGACTTAGGTTCTCGATTCACCCTTTCCTTACCGCAGTCTTAAACCACTATGGAATCGCTCTTATCCAACTCCAGTCTAATGGGTACAAGATAGTGATGGGAATAACCGAATTGAATAGGCATCTAAACCAGAACCTGGGCCTTTATGAGTTGGATTATTGCTACTCGAGTGTAGAGTTGAATGGGGCTAAGTCGGACCGAATGAGGTATCATTTCCAGGTTAGGAGTGAGGCGAGAGAATTGGTTCAGTTCCTTCCCAGTTCAGAGAAAGGGATTGATGACGTCATTGTAAGAATAAGTGGGCCATGGGAATTCAGGAACATCCGAGAGGAGGTTCCCTCAGCAATGAGATACCCTAGGGTTCTGAAGAAAATAAGTAGTTCCCAACCTTCTCTAACAAGTTTTTCTTCAATATTTGCTTGCACCTGTCCTTGCTGATCTTCACATTATGTTTTTGTTGTTGCAACTGACTTTGGCGTTAAGGACAAAAATCTTGAACAAGTTAGGATCGATATCATTGATCTTGACCAAGTCTAGGCATATAAGGGCAAGAGCGAGTTGAGAGGAATTGGTCGGGCTGCCTACATACTGCTGGGCTACCTAATTCGGTATCAGTCTTTCTCGGCTACATACGGGGTACCAGACGCCATGCATGCCGTCCAGAAGGTGGAAAGTGGTCTGCACTAACTTGGAGACTTTCCATCAGCCCCGTTACAACTGCCTACCGCTAAAAGTGGTATGAGTGCATCCATCGAGACTAAAACTATTGCCGTTACTGCTTCTACATATATGTTGTCTCCAGTCATCACCAGTGGTCAATCTGGTGGAGCTTAGGGTGCTTCAGGAGGCGAAGAAGAAGAGGAAGCTAGTGAAGATTGTTAAGGCTGAAGGTGCTTCAGAGAAGTCAGCATGCCCTGAGCAAGAAGATGAGGGTAAGGAAGAGGAAAAGGAGGCCGAGGAGTTTGTGGTGCGGCCAAAAGTTGGTGATTGCACTATAACTTCTCAGGATTCCATTCTTTTCAGTGCCGATGTTGCTGTTGGGGCTCTTTAGGCCGTTGTGCCACCTGGAGATATTAAGGAGCTGAGCGATGAAAACACCAAAGATATTTTTATGGGGGTAGTTCATGCCTTGATGGTGGTAAGGCATCTTCCTTTTTTTCTTTTCTAGTTATTTTTTGCTTAGTTTTTTACTGATGCAGTGAGTTGTCTTGTTCTAATCAGGGTGCTATTCAAGGCTTGGAGGCCATGCAGTGTTACTGCAGCCTGCGTGATCAGCGCAAGAGCTTGTTGAAGAAATACCACAAGCTGAAGGATTACTTCCATATCCAAGACCGGGATGCTCGTGCTTTAAGGATGGCGCTATAGAACATCAAAGTCATCTTTGCTGAAACCCAAGCCTGCTTTAAGTAAAAGGAGGAAGACTTCCAAGTGTTGAATGTAGAGGCTGAAGCTCTGAAGGCTCGGCTTGCCGAAATTGAGAAGTTAGAATCTAAGGCAAAGACAGGTTTGGTCGAAGCTAAAATAGATTTGGAGAAGTCGAAGGCTGAATCACAAGCCTAATACACAAAGGGCTACGAAGATGCCGGAGATATTTATGAAGCTAAAGGCAAGCAAATCTGCGAGCAACTCTTCAGGGAAAGCTGGAAGGCGGCCCTGAGGAAATAAGCTCTAAATAAGTCTTCTCCTTTCTGGACAGAGATATCGATCTAGGCTGAAGCCGATCTAGGGTCTGACGCAGAAGCAGATGAAGGCGAAGAAAAAGATGAGGCTCTCTTTGGGGTTAAGCCAACCGAAATAAACCTTCATGTAGACTTGCTCCTTGGCGATTTGTATCTTGCCAAGACGAAACCGTCTACTAAGTTGAACATCACCGCCAAACAACCCTTTGCTGGGACTAATGTTGCCGTCGAACTATCTTCTGCCGAAACTAATGCTGACTTGCCTTCCATTGAAGCTACTCTTGTTGCTGATCTGCCTTTGTAGTTTCTCGCTTTTTTATTTCTTACCTCCTTTGTAATTATACATGTGGGCGGAATATTTTGTATTCTATTTCTTAATAGAATGAGATATTTGACTGACCCAACTCTTTTTTGTAGTATGTTTTTAAGTTCATGATTTTAATTTAAACTTTATCTGAAACTAGTTTTAGCCCAAGATATTTTACCCGAACTGTTTTACTTGAACAACACTTAATTTTTTACCAAGTTGAATGAGTTTTGGCCACATTTTTGCCAACTTGCTATACTTAGGCAGGACCAAGGTTTTCTTGGTTTTTATGACCTTTATTGGCCGACCTGGCCAGTTTGGATAGGACCAAGTTTTTACACTTGGTTTTTATAGCTTTCGTTGGCCAACCTGCCTAACTTGGACAATACCAAGCTTTTACACTTGGTTTTTTATGGCCTTCGTTAGCCGATCTGTCTAACTTGGACAGGACCAAGCTTTTACACTTGATTTTTATGTCCTTTGTTGGCCGACCTGCCCAACTTGGACAAGACCAAGCTTTTACACTTGGTTTTTATGGCCTTCATCGACTGACCTGCCTAACTTTGATAGGACCAAACTTTTACACTTGGTTTTTATTTTCCTTTGGTGCTTGCTTGCTGGAATGGCATCAAATATGTCAATTTGTCGAATAACACCCAGTTTTGTTGATAATATGCAGCTTTTGATGGAACAAAAACAAAGTATTGTTGCAGGTGATTACATCCTTTGGGAATAAGAAGACTCCTACTGGTAGAACTTCCTGAGATTGTTAGCATTCCAAGGTCGGGGTAGTTGTGGCCTTCTTAGACAGTGTCTAGTCAGTATGTCCCCACGCCGGCCTAGGACGCAACTCTATAAGAACCTTCCCAGTTTGGGCCGAGCTTCCCTTCTGCTGGATTTTTAGTTGCCCCGAATACTTTCCTTAGTACTAAGTCACTAGGAGCAAAAGTTCTGGGCTAGACTAGTTTGTTGTAGGCTCAGCTAAGCTGTTGGTGATATCTAGTGAGTTTGCGTAGGGCAGTTTCTCTCTTTTTTTCAATAAGGTCGAGGTCCTTCGCCAAAGTCTGATCGTTGAGGTCGGTGTCAAATGTTGCTGATCTAATGGTTGGAAGTCTGACTTCCAAGGGTATTAATGCCTCCACCCCATATGCCATTGAGAAATGGTTTCTCCAGTAGATCTCCTTGGAGTGGTTCTCTAAGACTATAAGATATTAGACAGCTCTTCTACGCATCTTCTCTTGGATTTTTCCAGCCTTTTTTTTATTCTATTTAATATGGTCTTATTTGATATCTCGGCTTGCCCGTTGCACTAGGGATATGCCGGTGTGGAATAGTAATTTCTAATCCCAAGCCCATTACAGAATTCTCTGAACTTGTTGCTATTAAATTGGGTGCCATTGTCTGAAACCAGTGCACAAGATATGCCGAATTTTGTAATGACGCTCCTCCATGCAAACCTCTTAGCGTCAATTTCTCTGATAGTAGATAAGGACTCTATTTCCACCCACTTGGTGAAGTAATCAACTACCATTATGAGAAATCTTTTATTCCCCGGAACTCGGGGCAGCGGGCCGACTATGTCCAACCCCCACTGTGCAAAAGGCCATGGACTAGTAATAGTTGTGAGGTCCTCAACAAGATAGTGGATTATCAATTAAAACTTCTGGCACTTCTCACACTTCAGAACGTATTGGGCAGTATCCTTCTGCATATAAGGCCACCAATAACCCTGTGAAATAGCTCAGTGGGCCAAGGGTCTTCCATGGACGTGACTTTCACAGATATCTTCATGAATTTCAAACAGAATGCCTTGCATTTTTTCGGGTTGGACACAATAAAGATAGGGGCCAGTGAATGATCTTCTATACAGTTTCTTGTCAGGCGATAGCCAATACTTTAATGACTTGTGCTTAATTCTTCTGGCCTTGTTCTTGTCTTCCGATAGCTCGTCCTTGTCAAGGTAGGATATGATTAAGTCCATCTAGAATGGCCCTAATTGCTTAATAGCCAAAGCTTGCGCTTCTTCTTGGAATATGCTTGGGCTTGGTAGTGTTTCCACATGAATCGATCTCTTTGATCTCGATTTTAGGGCTATTGCCAGTATTGCCAGGACATCAGCATGAGCTTTGCTGTTACGGCTGATCTGATGAAGCTTGTATTTACTGAATTTTCTGAGCAGTTCTTTTGCTTTTGCGAGGTATTGCGCTATCCTATCATTTTTTACCACATACTCGCCCATGATCTGGTTTTCCACCAATTGGGAATCTGAATATATAGCTATCTTGGCAATCTTGAGTTCTATAGCTCGGCGTAGTCCGGCAAGTAGGGCCTCATATTCTGACTTGTTGTTTGATGCAATAAAATCCAATTTTATAGCTTGCTCCAATGCCATGCCATCTGGCATGATGAGGACTCTGTCCGATCCTGCCCCCCTGTCGTTAGATGCTCCGTCAACAAAGAGCTTCCAATGATCAGCAATCTCCCATCGTTTCAAGGGGGGTTTGCCATTTGATTGATTGGCATTCGGTGTCTGAAAGGGTTCTTAGGGCAGTTCAATAGGAAATTCAGCAATAAAATCAGTTAATACATGGCCTTTCACTTCTTGAGAAATTAACTATTCTGAGGAGTGGCTTAAGTTGATGATCCGTGAGAACGTTAATGGTATGGGCCCTGAAGTAGTGCACCAGCTTACGTGACGCCATTACCAACGCTAGGGCCAGCTTCTCCAGGAGAAGATACCTACTATCCACTTCTAAAAGAGTTTTGTTGACATAGTAGATTGGTTTTTGCTGCTTGTTTTGCTGATGAATTAGGATGGCGCTTACCACGTGGTCTGATACTGCCAGGTAGAGATAGAGCTCTTCATGTTTCAACGGTATAGAAAGTAATAGTGGCTGGGCCAGATATTTCTTCAGTTTGCAAGGGTCTGGTCACAGTCAGGACTCTAGTTGAACTGTTCCCGTTTCTTCAAAAGTTGGAAGAATAGCCGAAACTTATCTGAAGATCGGCGCATGAACCGATTGAAAGCCTCTACCATTCCAGTCAACTTTTGGACTTCCTTGATGTTCCTCGGGGCTTGGATATTTTGGATTGCACTTATTTGCTGTGGATTTGCTTCAATCCCCCAATTTGTAACTAAAAATCCGAGAAACTTTCCAAAGCTTACCCTGAATACACATTTAGAGGCATTCAACCTCATTTTATAGCTTTTGAGGATGTTGAATACTTCCTTTAAATCGACCAAGTATGATCTACCGACTTTGCTTTTGACCCCCATATCATCAATGTATACTTTAATAATGTTGCCGATATGTTACTTAAACATTTTGGTGACCAATTTCTGATAGGTGGCGCCTGTGTTCTTCAGACCACAAGGCAATACTTTGTAATAGAAGATGTCTCTTGGGGTGATAAAGGCAGTTCTTTCTTGGTCCTTTTTTTGGAGTGGGATCTGGTGGTACCCGCAATAGGCGTCTAGGAAACTCATCTTCTCGAATCTAGCTGTTGCATCCACCAGTTGAACGATCTTTGGAAAGGGGAAAGGGCCCTTGGGGCACGCTTTATTCAAGTCGATGAAGTCAACACAAACCCTCCACTTGTCGTTCTTCTTTTTTACTACCACTGTGTTTGAGAGCCAGTGTGGGTAGTAGATTTCCCTTATTGCCCCCGCTTCAAGGAGTCTGTCCACTTCTTCAATCACAGCATCCACATGTTGAGTAGCTGCCCTTCTCCCTTTCTAGACCACAGGTCCTCACTGCGAGTCCACACTAAGCTTGTGGCAGGCTACATCTGGGTCAATTCCTGACATGTCATAAGGTGTCCAGGAAAACACTTTAATATATTCTGTTAATAGATTGATCAATGATTTCTTCTTAGATTTAGACAAAGAGGTGTCGAGAACGAAATACTTCTCTTCATCATGCCAATCTACGTAAACCTTCTTCAGATCCTCAACAACCTTCGTTTCTGGTAACAGTCCAACATCATCAATCATGGGTGTGTCTTTGTAAAGTTTTATCATCTACACTTTACCCATTTTTTCTTTCGTGGTGCATGCCATCAGGAAGCACTGTTTAGCCACTACTTGGTCTTCTCTTATCTCTCATACTCCTCCCGGAGTTAAGAAATGGATCAGCTGATGGTAGGACAAAGGTATAGCTGTTATAAGGTGCAACCATGTCCGACCCATGATTGCATTATAGGGGAAAGGCACATTAACCACCAAGAACTTTGTTTGAATAGTGATTCCTCCCACAATAACCGGGACAGTTACCTTTCCTAACAGCTAGACCAGGTCTCAGCTGAATCCGACCAAGGGGTTCAAAGATGGTTAGAGATTGGCATCCTTCAGTCCCAGCTTTTTGAAGAGGTTGTAGAACATGACTTTAGAGGAGCTTCTTTGGTCAGTCAGCAGGCTTTTCACATCACAGTCCCCCAATCATAGCGTTACCACCAATGCATCATTATGTGGCAGTTGCACCCCTGTCAGGTCATTATCGATGAAGGTTATGGCCTCAACACTACTGCCGACCTTCGCCTTTTTGTTTGGGGTTTTCAACTGCATTACCTCCTTGAGGTGTGCAGCTTTTTGGATCCCCGCCTAGTATTTGTGTGGGTTTATAGTTGCTGATTTTGCTAATCCATGGAGGACATTGATTACTCGGGCATGTTCAGTTTTGACTTCCTTCTGCAAAACGGCTTTTTACTTCATCTACTCTGCCTCCCGCTTTGTCTTTTCACAATCGATGTATTGGTTTAAGCGTCCTACCTTTGCCAATTCCTCTAAATGGTTCTTAAGATTCTGATAATTCTCTGTCTGATGCCCCTTTTCTTTGTGGTAAGAGCAAAACTTCCTCTGGTCTCGAGCGGCAGGGTCTCCCCCCAACTTTGGGGGCCACTTAAAGAAGGGTTTGTCTTGTATCTGGGCTAAAATCTTATATATTGGGTCCTTGAAGAATGTGTTGACCCCTTCTGTCACTTTCTTGCCCCGACTGTTGTTGTTGTTGCCCTCCCGTCTGGGCTTCTTGCTTTCACACCCATCTTTCTTCTCAGTCTTCTTGCCAATCTTCTCCTGTGTCGGCTGTGTTACATCATTTTTCACCCGTGCATACTGTTTAATCCTTAGCATCAAGTCCTGTATCTGGGTGACTGGTTTCTTCATGAGGGATTGCCTTTACCGGTGTTCTCTGAGAAGGCCGATCTTGAACTGTGCAATAGCCAGCTGCTCGTTGTATTCCTCTATTTTATTATAAACCTCCCAATATCTCCTTGCATATATGCACGTAACCCCTCATTATCTTTCTTCTATAAAGTCAGCAAGTAGTCCACCCCCTTCGGCTACTTACTGTAGGTTATGAACCGGTTAGTAAATAGCTCGGCGTGTTATCTCCAGCTTGATACTAATCTGGACTGTAACTTGTTGAACCATCATAAGGTACCTCTCCTAGGCTTAAAGGGAAAACTGGGCACATGAGTGAATCATCATAGCTCCTTAGCGTCATGATCTGCTTGTAGTGTCGACCATAGGTAATGGGATCCGACTTTCCATCATAAGGAATGAACTTTGGTGGGGGCAAATTTCCTGGGAGGTCGGCATGTCTCAATCTCTTCTTTAAAGGGGGTAGAAACAATCTAGTCTAGGGCTCTTCTAGTTATATCTTGGGTTGTCCGCCCCTTTTGGTGCTTATCCTGGTGGTTGAGCTGATCGTTCAACCACTTGTCTTAGTCCTTCTGCTCCGGCTCGACCCTTGCCAAGTCTCTTGCTGGTGTTCGATCCCTCCGAGGCTACCAATCTTCCTGTTGGTCCATGTAGTGCCCTGTACTAGCTGTGTAGTTTCTTGTTGTGCGTGCTGCCGAGGGGCTCATGTTTCTTGAATTCATCCTTCTTCTTTGTCGCCGATCTAGGGATCTCTCAAGTATTTTTCTATCTTGTCTGGAAATTGATTCCCTCATCGCTTCAATTGTTGATATGAGGTGGGCAATCTCGTCATCTCGTTGCTTGATCTCCCACTCAGTTGTCCAGGGCGATAAATTACTAGGTACACGGCCATTGGACGGTGATGGATTCAAATTCCTGCGGTGATTCCTTCGGTGGTTTGGATTTACTGCGAAGCCTGTGCTAAACCCTCCTATCCTACCGGCCGGTTACCTCTAGGGGATTGTATCTTCGATCTGATAAAGCGTCCTCCCAGAGTTCGCACTAAATCATCATGCCGACTTGACTGGTGTGTGCTGTCATTGCTACAGACGTTATGGCTGCCATCCAGTTCCCTATTGGTGGAATCAACTCCTCTTCCGAGATAGCTGGTACTCAATGTTTTGTAGACCTTCCCACAGACGGCGCTAATTGTAGGTAACATTTTTTGGGAAGGCTTGCTTAAATTCTCAAACCGAATTGACGAGCACGAGCAATCTGCAAGAAAAGAAGACGATGAGAATGTCTCGACCCATTTTGGGCCGAAGGCACTCCGATGATTAAGTTAACAAGCTTAAACATAGTAAATTGAATAAATTATTGAGAGTTAGGACTCAAGTGAACGTACTTTACACCTTAATGGTATGGGATATTTGTAGTGCTCGGAATGCCATAATTGTATAAGGTGTATCCTGTCTCTTCATAGGAATTAGTCTCTTTTGGACAATTGTCTAGTGTCCTAATTATTTCAGGAATGGACTTGCATATGCTCAACCGACTGGGTCTTTGCTGGATCTGGACTAGAATTACCTCAATTGGGATCTTCATCTGGACACTGGTGAATTTGGGCATCTCCTAACCTGGGTCAACAGTATGTTCTTAGACGGGCCCGATACAATAATACTAGGCCTCATTATTTAGACTTACAATATACAACAAAAAACATATATAAAAAACACATAATAAAAAAAACTAACAGATTATAATTTTTTTTTATGACCTATCACACCTTAAATGATAGGGTAGGGTAGGGTGGCCACGCTAAGTCTTTTAAAAAAAAAAAAAAACAAAAAGGCTCATTTCAAATAAAATACGTCAATATGGTGAGTGTTCCTTCCACTCAAGGAGTATAGATCTCTTCGTTGCATAAATGCTTGATTGTAAGTTTTTATAAGAGACATTTACTCTGTGTGTGAATAAAAAATTTGGTGAAGAAAAATTAGATGAAATTATATCGTATGTTTGGTTGTTAGAAAAATAAAGGGTAAAAGAACATAAAAAAAAGTAAGAATTAAACTATTCCAATTTATTTTCTTTTCCCTTACTTTTTCTGTTTTCCTTGATGAATTTGAATTCTAAACATCACATTAGGCAGTTTGAAATTAGGAAAAAAAAGTCCAGTAGTAGTATGAAGTTTTTTAGTACTCATACCTATCAGATTATGTCATGAGTTATTTAATTCATTAAAATTTTTTTTAATAATGATAAATTTTTATTGGTCATGCTATATACACTATATACATGATTTAATAAGGTTTAGTACTAGGCAATTGGTACTACTTAACTACTAAAGTTTTTCTGAAATTAAGATATGACAAGAATTAATGCTAAGCAACAATACCTTGTATTGGATAAGTGAGTTATTAAATCCTGGATAGGTTTATTAATGCATTAAATAGTTGCATCTTATTTTGAACGTAGTCATTATTTCTTGGCAATAGGATTAGCCTTATCACTTTATAACTAGTTTGCAAGAAAGTAGGATGCAATTTTTTTATGGTTAGCTGTATTAATAGGGCAATAATAGCTTTTGCCAGAGCATAGTATAATTATATAATAGCTTTTGCTTGGCTGAATACGCGGCTTGGCTAAGTTCTTGCTGACACGACACGTGCTGCATCCTTAAGCATCCACAGCGTCACCTTAAGCAATTTAATGCCCAATATCCATTTCTTAGACACACCGTTATTCGTGTTTTGGCTTTTGAGAAAATTTGTTTCGCTTTCCGCCGGTCATTCAAAAGTTTTACATAACGTTGGCAACTTTGTTTGGTAATGTTTATACTTTTAGTCTTCTGTTTTTGTTAAACAATTCTAAAAAAAACAAAATCTTTTGTTGTGGTACTACGTAATTTAGGACACCGGTATCCTCGCTTAGTTTGGGATCTTTCTCAACTTGCTAAATGACTCTGTCATACTCGAATCTCTTAGTTCAAATTAGGGGTGACAGTATGTCCGAGAGCTCAATAAGCTCATTCAAATTTACCTATAAATTAAGATTTTAAAAAAATTTTTATACCCAATTAGTTTGAAATCCGACTCGACCCAAAAATATATATAAAATAATATATATTTATATTTAAATATATGTGTGCATATATAATTAAACTTTTAAGGTAAATAGGAGGGTTTGGATGAGCTTAAGAATGTAATTTTTTTAATTAGACGGGTTTGAAATTTAATTTTAAGTCTAATAAAATTTATTTGTAATATAAATCCGGCCTACCAAATGTCCACCCCTAAATCAAACTCCAATGCATTGCAGAGACTAAAAATCACTTATCAAATTGTTTGCACATTGTCAGAACAGTGAACAAAAACTAAATGCCAACTAGTGAAGAAATTACGCTGATGTATTAAATATAAAGAACAAAATGTTTTGGTTAGACTATTTGTTTTATTTTCCTCATTATCTATTTTGATTTTCTTAGGATTTGATTTAGTAATTTTGACTGAATTGTATGATCAATGGCAACTATCCGGTCAGCAGAAATGAATTAATTCACCTTGCTAACTGTTGTTAGAGATGGAGTTTGAGCGACAGACGGGGAGAAAGAGCGGGAGGGAATTCATGTTTTGGAGAGAGACAGTTTCTGTGAAGTACAATATTCAAGTTTTCTAAACTAGCAGTAACCCCGTGCAATGTGTCATGGTCTGCTTCTTCGCGTCCCATGACCATTTAAAAAGGTGTTAAACTTGTGTCCAAAGATTGTTCAAAGATTGTCCAAACCTTGTCTAAGTATCGCCCAAACAATGCCTAAACAATGACTAAGACAATTCCAAGGTATATCAAGGATGGCTCAAAGAAGGAACCAAGAGAGCAACCGAGGAAGCAACGTGACAGCATCTAAGGCCGCCGGATATATCAAGCAACGGCGCGGGTGAGGGGCAGCCTAATCTCACTAGCGCCCAACCAAGAGCATCTAACCTCATTTTGGTGTGCCAACGAGGCCCTGGATAACCTCATTTTGTGCGTGCCAAAGTGTGAGTCAGATGCTAGCAAGATAACCTCACCAAGGTCAGCCGCGAGGCCCCATGTAACCTCACCTTGGCCTGATTTTTGGTGTGGCATAACTTTGAGCTCTCAAGTCCAAATGTAACTAGGTTTTTTTCTATAGGACCCTCTTAGGACGTAGTTTCATGGTTTTGAAGGGTTCTATTTATTGAGTTTTATAGAATTTATAAGAAGCCATTATAACTCCTCATGGGGGTGTCATGTTTTGTTGTATTAGTTTTGAAATGACTCAAAATGCTATATTAAGGAGGGGGTATGCTCCTACCATCCTCCACCCCACAACTTTTTGTATGGCTAGAGGTATGTCTTGTACATACGTGAGTTATGTAATAATATTTTTATCAATAAAATATGTTTATTACTTCCGCCCATTCTCTAAAGGAGATTGCTTGACGGTTGGTCATTAACGTTTAATTCTAGCTTCCAAATGAGATGATTCGGGTTTGGCTGGCTTGTCAGACGGACTTGGCAAGTGCCGCACGGGCGACATTTGTAACTGCCAAGCTCACAAAATGTCGAACCGTGACACAATGCACGGTTGAACTTGAACATTTTTTTTTTTCAAAAATTTATGTTGATGTTTAGTTTTTTATTCTAATTCTTAGAGGTCATATATGACTTAACTGGTTATGTACATATTATATTTGCTTTTTACTTTTATTTTTTTGTGACTCTAGTTAGTTGAATACTATATCAAATTATAAACAATTTTTAGATGTGAAACTTATAATTAAGAAATAAGAACTATGCCACGTGGCCAAGTTCATAAATTATGAAAAAAATTCTAAAATGTGAATAACTTGAGAAAAGCAATAAAATTAAAAATAAGTAGTAAAAATGCCAAAAACATAAGAAAAAGGAATCATGCATAAAGGAAAAAAATATAATTAATTTGATATTTGAGATTACTCATCAGAAGTGACAATAAGAAATAACTTTCCATTTAGAAAATTTCAACAGCAAGTTTAAATGCCAAAATGAAAAAAAATAAAAGGTGAAAGCTAATGAAATTCTCTCACATTGAACCCATGCACTGGCTCCATGAGATTCATGGGGCAATTTTCTACCATAGTTGGGGAAAATAAACGTCCATAAAAACAATCAAGAGAATAACATGCAATGCAAGTTAATACATAGTTGAATACATGAACATCTCAAATCAATTCGAAGTTGACTGCATAAATGCCATTCAAGTATCTAGAAGGAAAAACGCAAAATAATTAGTTGGCCAATAAGATATTTGAGTTGAACAGTAATGCTTAGTTTGGAATCGGAATTTTTAGTTGGATAAATAAAAGAAAATCAAAACATGACGAAAAATAGAATAAAATTATTCTTTTATTTTGTTCAATTTTTTTTTATATTTTTCTTTTCGGAAAAAAAATTCAGGTTTCAAACGGAGCGTAAATATTAAATAAGGGGAATGATTCAACCACATATTCTACTAAGATATATAACTAGACTACAAAATATTGCAATTACTTCAAAATTAATAACTTCATTCACACAATTTAATTTGAAAATTATGAAATTAACCCAAAAGAAAGTGCCACAATTGATTAAACAAAAATACAATAAAATATGAAAATACAATATCAATTCTCAGATCTTGTAAATTTAACACGATTGATTCTCCACCAAAACACAAAGGAATGAGGTGCTCATCAATCATGGTCACAATATCATAGCCAATGTTTGTAAGCTTCGATTCAGCTTTATGTCTATACTTCTTGATTTTCTTTGCGTTATGGTCATTACCTCTTAACTCCTAATTGTGCTTAGTCGACGATAGACTCCCCAACAATTTCTGAGACCTGATCGTGCTTGGGATGAAATCATGACTGATTTGAGAGAGAAAGTAACATAAATATGATACAAATGATATACTCAAGTTTAAAAATGATAAAGATAAAACAAAAATTCAAAACTAAGAATTTGAAATTCTAACACAAGTTGTTTTGCTGAGTTTGAAAGATTATGAGAGACGGGGTTGCTATTCTTTTTTTGCTTTTTTGGTTTAAAAAAAGGGTTACGTTACGCTACGCAACAATCTCGTAAGGGAGCTAGACTCCACAATAGCACAAGAAAAAAAAAAAAAAATTCCTTGTTTCGCTGATTTTAAACAATTGTAATAGAGAAATTGTTATCCTTATCTCATAAGCGTGCAAATCTACTTATATCGTGATAAAGATCCAATAATATCGTAACACCTCATAGTATAAGTAAATATGATGATAGAGTCTCAATTGACCACCCATTTTGATATTGTAATTGATAGGATATTTTAAATTTCAATTGACTAGTAACGTTTGATATTTTAAATTTTTGTCAGTTTAAAATTTGAGATCACATTGTAGTAAAAAATTTGACCAATCAAATTACTACATAGAATGTGACGCGTTATTAATTAAAATTAAAAAATCTAAAAATTTGTATCGATAGTTTTGATGTCAAAGACCAAACAATATTTTACTATTTATTATAGTATAGATTATGTAAAACTCTAGTTTAGGAATTGGAGGTAAAGGTAGTTTCCTGAAAACACGATGACGGTGTGTTAAGGAAACAGACGTTAGAGTCTGAGAAACAGACATTGGGCTTTGAAAGGCTTGTTTAAGACTTGTCCGGGCAGGAACACGGTGCAGCCCGCAGTACATATATACTAAGTGTATGCAACCAAAGCCACGTCCTAATATTTATTAGATGTATCATTTTTTAGTTTCAACTACAGAAGATGAGAGATCAAGATGAAACCCTGCAGTACATATATACTAAGTGTTAACTCGTACGTTACTCAGGTATAAGGCTTATTATTTGTTATAGAAATCTTATTTTGAAAAAATTATATTAATTTACCCATAAAAACTCAATTTTTGATTAAGTTCCCAATTTGTTATAGAAATCTTATTTGGAAAATGGTTATGTTAATCTATCAATAAAAACTCAATTTTTGATCAATAAAGTTTTAAATGGCTTTCAAACTTTTATTGTGATCTAATAAAGTTTCTAATTTAAGTATGTAGTCTTAACCAATAAAGTTTCTTATTTAAAAACTAAGTCTTAACGATTGAAGCTCATACCAATTATCTCCTACAAAATCTCTTGATAAATTATCTCCTACAAAATCTCTTGATAAATTATCTCTAACAATAGTTTATTATCAAACAATGATAGACACCGTTATGTATACTAATATTAGACATATATACATGAAAGAATTTATATGGTATTAATTAATATAATCAGTTAGACATTAAATACTATTTTTTAATTAGAATTTAACTACGTAGATAAACATCTCTTAAAATACTACTCTTATTTAGATATGTAATATGAGAAATATATATATATATATATATACAGTAGGCAAATGGACTCTCTTTTTCAGCCAAATCAAACTCTATTTCAATTAAGTTTTAATTGTCAAAAAGTTTATGTGATTTTCTTGATGATAGATATAGTAATATAAATTCATAACTTCTATATTGCTTTTATAAATCTCTGAAGGTAAAATATAATAAAAATTTTTAAAATCTTTCAACAAATGCATCATTTTATCTGAGTTTATACTTTCTCCACCAATGCACTGGCCCTCCCTCCATAATTTATGATTATTTTCAGTGTATTACATGGGTTGTTACCTAGTAGTATATTTTTTTAATTATGAAAATTACAAAGATAAATTACAGTCATCACAAATGTGACTGAGTAATTGTGAGTAGTCTAAATGGCAACTACATCAATCTAAATAGTAACTACCTTTTCAAAAGCGGACTCCAGAAAGGAAAGCCAGTAGAGATTTTGAAAAAGGAGGTGATTCACATGCATACGTACGCGCGCAGAGATAACAACCAGACCATTTTTCTTTTGTTTTTTGTTTTTAAATTTTAAATTCCTGCAACTGCGGACTGTTATCTCTATCACAAACCTGTCTACTCCATCATGTTTTGTTGTTTTCTACTATGCCCCCTCCCAAATTTGGCGCATAACTAAAAGTAAAAGGGGTAAGGTTTCCTCTCTCTCTCTCTCTCTCTCTTTAAATTTTTTTTCAGGTGTCAAATATTAATGGGTCTTAGCAGATTCCAGTGTTCCTATGAGCAAAACTTGGTGGTGGGTTTGCACTTTTATCAATCATCATCCCAGCTGTCAACCTCTCTTGTTCCAAGTAGGCAAGTAGGTTCCGACCCGATCCCCCATCCGCCCATTTTGATCCTAACCTCCCTCCGCCTCTGCACTTGCTTGTTGTTTGTGGGCTGATGGTATTTCAGGATAACCATCAATTATCATCCAATATTTCTTTGCCTACCCCTGTAATTTTTGCCCCATATTTGGCCCCTTTTTCCTTCCCCCTCAACCCAAATCTTGACTGTCGTCATTATTATGGGTTTTATTCGTTTCTTGTTATTTTTTGCTAATGGAAACTGGGGGTACCCACAGTTTGTTCAGAGTATTAGGGTTTAGATAATTGTGGTTTACTATTTCCTATCTTGCGGTTTACTGGGTTTCTGAGAGTTTTGGATTGGATTGGATTATGGCACTCTGTTCACATAATACAAATTTGTAATATATTACTGTATTTCTAATTTTGAGTTATTCTCTTTTTGCTCTTTTTATGTTTTTGGGAATATTCACACAGACTATAACAGAGAAGAGAAGAATTCAGAAGGAGATCTTTGCCAGAGCAAGGTTTGGTGTGCTAGTACAATCTCTAAGTTTACTGTACCGTAAATTATATGAAACGAGAGTTTACTATTGAAGTGTTGGTTAAACTGTCAAAATCTTGACGGTAGCACTTATGAGTTGGCGTAGCAGGTAAACTTTCGTGTTTACTTATGGCGGTTGTGTAGTTACTGTAGTCGATCTCGCAGGTTAATAAAACGTTTGGGGAAGGAATCTGAGAGATGGGTCACAATCAACGGTAAAAAAAAAAAAAAAAAAAAGCCACTACAACCGCTTAATGGGTGTTGCTGTCCATGTTCCCTGTTTGGTGTGGTGTTGTTGGCTGAGAAAACAGAAGCATGCCTTTTTGAGATGGGTGTTTGTTCACTGGGAAAAGGGGAATCTCTTTGTCCACAGAAATAGTAAGTACTTAATTCATTCTTGTAGTTTTCTTGGGGAAATAGATGGAGTTTCGATAGGGGTTTTACTTTTTTCCCTCTAATTTTTTGTGTGGGATCGCAAACTATTATAAATTTTTTAAACCCTTTCCTCTGGAAATACTTCTCATGTTTGATTCAACTTCTGAAGAAACCATAGCAATTGTTTATGCTAATTGTATAGGAAGTCTAGAATTGCACTTCATTGATTGCTAGCTACTGTGGAGTTTTCATGTAGGTGGTGGTGTTTTTACTGTCTGGTTAATCGGCAGAAGAGAACAAAGAATTACGAGGCCAGAAACTTTAAAAATTTGAGGTTTAACACAGCAAGGGTTGTTGTAGAAAAATGAAAGTTATTATTTGTTTTCCTGTGGGCCTGTGCTGTCAAAACTGTTGTTATCAATAAGGACTTTAGGTTTTTGGGTTTTTGTTGGAATCGGAAATGGCATTTTGAATTCTCTCTTGTTATCCACTTCGGACATCTGGGTCTTTCTTCTTTGTTTGGTTTTATTATGCTCTCTTTCCCATCTCACTGTCCAAAACCCTAATTAGTAATTACCATCGAATTCAATTTGCAGTCTCCTTTATTTTCATTTTTTTCTACTTGTTTCACGCTGCCATTTATTGTATCTTTTGATTTTATGGTTTCAGATATTTCTCATGGTCTAACTGAACCGGTTGCTTTTCTTCATCAATAGGTTAGCATTTTGCAAGAGTCCAATTTTTGAAGTGTGAAGCAAATAACCATTGAAATCACCATCATCATCATCTTCTTCTTCTCCTCAGGTTTTCCATGATGTTTATTGGTGCTCGTCTCCGGTGCAGCTCACTTGGCTATTTTTTGGCGTGGGTTTGTTTCTTTCCTGCTTCCTCTTTGGTCTGACACATCCTCTTCACATAATTACAGTCTGCCAATTAGTTGGCTGTCACTGATACCCCTTATGGAAATAATGCAGATCCAATTTTCAAGAGACATTCTTGAGAATTTCATGTTGTTGACATGGGTATTTTAGCTTAGATTTTGGAGTGTTTGCTAGATTCCTTTACTTCTTTCTTCCTTCTGTGCCCAATACACTCGATAGCAGAATCAAACGCGGCTAGATGACAACTGATGAAACAGGCAATTGCTCCACGTGGAGTAGAGAGCAGGACAAGGCATTTGAGAATGCACTGGCAACTTATCCCGAGGATTCTTTAGATTGGTGGGAGAAGATTGCTGCAGATGTTCCAGGGAAATCCTTAGAAGAGATTAAACATCATTATGAGCTCTTAGTTGATGACATTAACCGGATTGAGTCTGGCTGTGTGCCTCTGCCTTGCTATAATTCCACTTCAGATGGTTCTACAAGCCATGCAGGTGATGAAGGAACTGGTAAAAAGGGTGGCCATTTTGGGGATTTTAACAGTGATTCAAATCATGGAGGTAAGCCTTCAAGATCAGATCAGGAGCGTCGCAAGGGAATTGCTTGGACAGAGGAAGAGCACAGGTAAATTTATAATTGCATTTTATGATTCGTAGATTTGATTTACAAAAAAGTTTAAAACGTATTAACTCTTTGATTGCTGCTTCTTTACTTCAGTGATTATCGAGTATTTTTCAGCTTAGGGATAATATAACACAGTTTTGGGTTTAGTTTAATGTTCCTGCCTGGATTATTGTTGTAAATACTGGTTTAAAATTGTGACTTCATACTCGTTTGTGCGCATGCATGTGTGAGGCTTATGTGTTGGAGTGATTAGTGAGTAATTCTTTAACTTGAATGATTTAACATGCTTTTGAGTTTAGATTTATATTCTTACATGGATTCTTGATATGACAACTGGTTTAGTATGATAACTTCACGTGTGTGCTTAATATCGCTGGTGATTATTGTTTTCCTAATTTGCATTAAAATCCAAATCTTGTTTGCATCGAATCCCTCTCCAAATTCTCACTGCTATAATGTTCTTACCAAATCATTAGCATGATCCGACAAATAAGTAATCGGTCATCAACTCTAGAGAGTACCATATTATCTGAGTCGCTTTGAATAAGGTGGAATAATGTGGATAAGAGACACATTCTCAGAAGAGAAACCACCTAGAAATTTCCTGCTTTTGTATTTTTCTGCCGCACGTGTCTGAGAAGGAAGATTTTGTGTATTGTGTCGTTAATAATTCTTATTTGATATCAGATGGTACTTATTGGTCAAGTTATTTCTACAGTGAATTAATTCAAAGTTTTCTAATGCCTGTTACGGCCTGAGTTTGAGCCAAGGACTTTCCTATTCCCATCTGTACATGATTGTGAATTATGTTATCATGCCACTTGATTGCCTTTTGGTCTGTTTGGTTTAGATTCGAATGGTACTAAACTCGCTCAAGGAGGCCTTCTCCTGGCTATTCAGGTCCTTTTACAAACCCTATCATGTCTTTCCGCATCATGTAGTTTTGATATGCATTTTAATTTTATAATTTATAGAAATTAAATATACTTGGGGTTGCAAACTTAAAGTTACAATTAATGACAAAGTGAAAGATTAGCAGGCCTGAAGCTTAGGTACTTGTCATGATTATCGGCTAGAGCACAACTGTGATTTAATGTTTAGGTTTCCCCCATACAGATTTGTTGTCTCAAGCAAGCGGCAGTTATTTTGTTTTCTTTTCTTAACATATTTATTTCTTTTTATTTCTTGAGGCCCACTTCTTGTTAGAAATCTATTACATCCTATATTAGTATCTACGTCATATGCCTTGAATTGCATTGGGAAGATTAATTTAGTGATTGAAATTGAGGTCAAACGTTGGTGACTTGAAATCTTCAAAATTCAAGTCGAGCTTCAGTGACATGCGAGTGCAATTGATATGTGGAAATATATATCCAAAGCATGAAGTATACTTATGCTTCGAGCCTTTGGCTTGATCCTATTGCTGCAGGAAGAAAACTGATGATCTACCTCTTTTATTTTCCATTTTGTTTTTTTCCCTAGTTTCCTTCTCCATTTCAGAAAACTTCATTTCGTGTTTAAAACTAAAGGAGTGTAGTTAGGACTAAAATTTGAACTTTATTAACACAATTTAACCATAACGAAATTGAGAAGATGACTAAGAAATATGTTAGCATTGCAAGCGCGCTTTTGTAAGGCATCTGTATTTCTTATAGGTGTATAAAAAATAAAACCTAAATCATTTTGCCTATTGAGCATTAAAAAGAAGACAGAATACATGCGTGTAGACTAAGAAGCATGGACATGGACATGGACACGCAACGCTGACATTCTGGCATAATGATTTTTAAAAAATGCAGGAAACGACAGGCCGAGTTATGACAATAGTATAAGATTTATATATTTTTTGATATATCACTTATAGGAATATTTTACTCAAATATAATGAAGAAATTGCAAGACAACACTAATTAAAGCTAAAAAGTATTCCATAGTTTAACGTCAAATTACCTATAAAATCACATTACTTTTGTATTATAATTATATCCCAAGTTATTTTTTTTTCAAACTTGCAATTGTTTGAGGTATTTCTAAGTGATGGATGAGGGTGTCCAAGTGGTGGACATGTGTTTTCTCCATGTCTCCAAAGTGTGTTCGGTTCTTAAAAAAATAATAGGACATGTCTGGATGTATTTCGACATGTGTCTTGTCCAACACAAGATGACACCTTCTTTGAAGTGTCCATGGTTCTTAGGTTGTGGACAATAACATTCAAGTAGAAATCCCATTACCAATTTTTTTTTCAACACCCAACTTTATTACAATACATAAATACGAGTTTTTAAAATGTTCAAATAATCTTCTACTGAGTTCTCATGTTTCAGTGCCTTGTTATCCTGTCTGCACTTATGCTTTGAGACCCTTAGTAACAAAGTTCTTAGATTAATCATAGGTTTTGCAAATTTACCCACTTTCATCATTAGGTACACAAAATTCTTTTATGTTCTAACTGAATTAATTTGATTGAGAGAGAGAGAGAGAGAGAGAGGTGTCAATTTATGGGAGTGTTAAGCAACTTCAGCCTAGACCTGACCCATTCATTAAGCATGTTTTAGGTTAAAACCTCAAATGAATCTGAGTAAAATCACATGACTTCGTAGACGACCCATTTACATATTATTCCTTTTTGTTGTTTGCAAAAATACTCCTCAAGATATCATGAACAATACTTAACAACCAATAATAATAGCATTTTTGGTGTTATAAATTTGTAGAATCATGTTTTGAAGATCAAATAAATAATTAATAAACATTGAATAGGGAAAACTAACTGGCAATGTCATGTATGACTTGTTTTGACTTAGTACCTTTGAATTATGGTGGTGGTCTTGGTTGATTGAGTAATTGTGGATTGGAGGAGTTTGGTCATTAGGAGATGATTGTGGGCGATTTAGTAGTGCGATAGTCATGATGAACTCTTAGGCAGTGTTTGCAGTGTTGACACCTCACACCTGAAGAATGAAATGAAAAAACAAAAGATAATGAAATAATCACTCAAAACTAGCAACAAACTAAGGATTCCACTCCCTCTAGAAAAATAAAAAAAAACAAATTGAACAACTCATTAGGAAAGCAAACTGAAAACACTAATAATCGGCGATCTTAAAACTATTTTCAATGAAAATTTCTAAGTTCGACATATTGTCAAATGACTGAATCTAAACCTGTCAGAAAAAATCTCTATTCAACTTTTCAATTAACCAAACACTAACATTCCACTAACAACTGAAAGCCGCCAATTGAGCAATACTGTCTGTCTCTAGAGAATCAGTGAAAGTCAAAGGACACCTCTGTGAGAGAGAGAGAGAGAGAGAGAGAGAGAGAGAGAGATTACTAGCTATTGAATGGGTGTTGAAGCAGAGAGTTCTTATTGTCGAGATATTGTTACCTATGAATGGGTGTTGAAGTAGGGAGTTCTTATTGTCTCCTATTATCTTCCCTCTCCGTCTCTTTAACAGGACAATGGCTGATATATTAAATAAAATCCCGAAGTCTTAATTATGTGGAGGATTGATTGGTGGTTAGGTGGTGGTCTTGGATAGTTTTGTGGGTAGTTGTCGGGTGTTAAGAAATGGATGTGGGCGGACTAGCAATGGCAAAGGTTGGCTCTGCAGTAGTCATTTGGTAATGGTGCAACAACAGTACAGTGATGTGTGGTGATTATTATGATGGTTAAAAAGTATTTTAGACATAAATTTCTAAATGATTGAAATTTTCCTCCCAATTTTGTTTGAGAAATAATGTGTGTTAAATGGGTCATGGGTGAGCTGGAACAAGAGAGGATATGTTCATGCTCCTGTGTGTGTTAGTGCACCCATGCACCTGCGTGTGGAGGTTGTGACAGCATTAACTATATTTAATACCCTTCTTTAACTTGAGAATGTAGAGAGATAAGAAAAAGGATAATGGGTCGAGAAGCAGTTCATTTATTGTTGATAGATGAAGAGATAGAAGAGATAGAGAAAGAGAGGGTTGGGTAAAAAGAGAGAGAAACAGAGAGAGTAGTGTGCCCACTCTATGGGAGGGAGAAAAAGGAGTACTAGAGTTCCATGCAAAAATATCTTAAAAATTGAATTAATAAAGGCAAAAGGGTGACATAGGTGTCATGTGGCAACCTCTGGTCGTAGAGGCTTCAACTTTACATATATTACGTAATCTAGTTAACTAAGAATCTTAGTAAGCAAGGTGTGGCATGCAATGCCGTTGTGCGTGATGTGGTGTTTATGAAAGGAGAGAAATTGGCAGGCCTTTGATGGTGTAGAAGTTCATTCCTTGAAGGGAATCTTTCTTGTTTCCCTTATTTTTTAGTTTGAGGAGGAAATTTCCGTTTCTCTTCCTTCTTTGACTTTTTGAGTGAAATGTGTATGCTTGTAGATATAGAGGCCATGGGTTTTGTACAGGGTTTGCCCCCTCTATGGCGTTCTTTTGAATATATTCTCTTTACTTGCTTGAAAAAAATTTGAAAAAAAAGAATCTTAGTAAGCCCAATATAGCTAGTTCAACTTCTATTTTAGGCTTAAACACTAACTTAATTTTAGTTTGTATATACACACACTCATGCATGTATCTATATGTTTATAGAATGATGAAGGTAGGATTTGTTCTGAGAATGACATAGGGAGGGCTGGATAGCTTTGTTGTTATCTTATATTGTTATTGGTTTTCCTTATTAGTAGCTATCGTTTCTCATCTACTATTGGCAATTATGACTAAGAATATGGTGGAGGATGACATAATTGGCAAGAAATACATCATCTGTCTGGTTTCAAGTGTTTTGTTGTGATATCCTTAAATCAACCTCTGAACAAAGTAACCAAGGGAATACTGGGTTACCGCAGAATAGAATACCATGAAAGCAAGGGTTAACTGAACGCTCCCTTGCTTTGTGGATTTCAAAGTTCTACAGAATCTCGTGCCACATCAGTCCCCAGTGGGGACATCCAAGGTGGCCTATGGGTGGAACTTCTTCCTTAAAAATTCAAATTAGCAGTTCTTATCCATATGGGAAATAGGAACGTTGTTATGTCTGGGTTGAAGCTGCCAGAGGATGGATATGGGGAAAAAGAGCCCAAGGATGGGAGGTAGGCAAGCAAGAATGTGGGTTGAGGCTGTGACGAAGGACATGAGTTGGCTTTGATTTAACTGAGCGTAGGGCATTCCATGTTGTAGATATGAGCAGTAGGTTAATATAGCCCACTTCTATTTGGTACTAAAGCTTGAGTTGGGTTCATCTGTTGCTAGTAGTGTTGACATCAATGCAACTTATTCCAAAGAGGCCTTTAGCTTACCTAATCAAGCGCGAGCAGCTGCTAAAATGTAGAAGCCAGCTTTAGTTCAGCTATCAGTAATTGCCCTGGATGTTATAAATCTCATTCAATGTAATCATTTTGACATTGTTACTGATGTGTCTTGACATTATTGAAGGTGCCTTGGAATAGGTCCTGATTTAACTGAGGATATGACCTTCCATGTTGCAAATAGGAGAAGGTTAGTATACTTATTAAAAAAAATGAAAAAGGAGAAGGTCAATATAGCCAGTTTGAGTAAATGGGCTTAAGGCTTGAGTTGAGTTAAACTGCTGCTAGAAGGGTCGAAATCAATGCAGCTTATCGGATGTGTGGTTATTTTGGGCCAGGCTTGAGAATAAATTTGCCCATACTGTACACCTTTCCGGTATCTTAAAAAAAGATTAAATCTACTCTGGTCTGTGTAAATTATTGTGTTCATGTGTGGTTATGCACAACCATGTCTGCAGGAGTGCACATGTGCATTACTTGTAAATTGGGCCATTAATGTGCGGAAACAAGGTCTTTGACTTGGCAATCTAGAAGAGCACACTGTGATGTGGGTGCTAGATTCCAAAATGTTGCCCTTATCACATCTGTAGTATAACAACGCATTAAGCAGTGAAAAATGCTGAAATCAAACTTTCCTTGCCACATAATTCTGCTGCATCATAGAAGTCATTTTGCTCAAAGTGGCAAAAGAAACAATGAGACAGGCATTTTGTGATGTAGAACCAGAGAGTAGGGAAAGGAGAGAGATTTAGAAAAGGGGAGAAGAGAGAGAGAGAGATATATAGGAGAGGAAGAAGGGGAGAAGAACAGAACAGAGAGAGCATAAGCAGAAAGAAAGGAGAAAATAGAGGGGAAAGAGAACAATCAGAGAGAGAGATAGAGGGACGAGGGGAAGAACAGGGGAGAGAAGGGGAAATCAGAGTCACAGAGAGAGAGAGAGAGAGAGAGAGAGAGAGAGAGGGATGCAATTCTTTATCAAAATTCTATTATGCCCAAAAATTATTCACTCCATACACAATGTCTCTTATATATAGGCAATGCCAAAATAGGAAATCAAGATAGAAATCTAAATAAATATAAGATTAGAACAATAATTTAGGACACTTGCCCGATTTCCATCATTTTTTTTTTTGATGAGCAAATAAGACATTCATTAAATGAGCATCAAGGGGATACAATCTGTATACAACCAAAATGGGACAAAAAGAACAAAAGCTTTACACTTATCGCCCACCTAAGCCATGTAGAAAATCCTCTTAAGTTAGGGTTACACACCCCATGAATCCATCTATACAAAAAATTCACAAAACAAAATTTCAGCTGTAAAATTGATTTTGCCTTGCTTTAAAAAAACCTACGATTTCTCTCCCTCCAAATAATCCAAATTAAGCATAAAGGAGTTGCCCTCCACTTGTGCTATCCTTCCCAATATGCACACCACTCCAACCCCTCATCAAGTCCATGGCCCTCCTTGGGAACAGCCAAGACATGCCAAGAGTCGACAAAACGATAACCCTGATCTCCATCATTTTGTTTTGCAAGTAGTGCTATTTCGATGTTGCTAGTGGTTCCCTTGCCAAGGCTATAACTTAATTGGTTAGGAATGTAGGATTCAATAGGATCATCCAATTTTGCTGCTCCTACTGACTTCTGCTTTGGATATTGTTTGCTGCTTTATGTGTTACAATTATTTATAAACATGCATATTTTTATTTGGTTTTTAAAGGCTTCAGTGAACTGGTTTAAATGTGATTTAAGCTATCCTAAATAATTTTCAGTGGAGCAGCCAAAGGTTGATTTATTTATTTATTTTATGTAAGTAAAGCAGCCAGAGGTTGAACTGAAGTTGACTAATAAACTCTTGGACATTTATAATTGATGCTTAATTTATTGCATTGATACATACTCCAGGAGTCTTTTTGATATGGATGTTCATACAAGTGTCATCTTAATTGGAAGGGATATATTGTTGCAAGGGACACAAAGTTGTGCACCTTATACTTCTACTAGGCCAGAGGAAACAAGCTTACCATGATTAGGGGGATAGTGATTTGGTTCATTGTATAATCTACACCATATGTGGCCAACCCAATATAATCTTAGATTCTTAGTCTTTAACCTTGTTAGTTTGGTATGATGGTATTTTTATAGAATTGATGATATCTACTTGTGTCTAGTTGCAACTCCAAGTAGAGTTTGCATTCTAGAACGTGTATGTACTTGATTGTTTAGCTAGAGAAATATTATGCTTTTCAACTCCATTGCAATCAAATTGGCATCAAGAAATGAGGTTGTCCACAGTTTATGGAATGAGTGCGAGGATAGCCTATAGTTAAAGCAAAACTAGTGGAGCTGAAATTAAAACTGTGCCATTTATCAGTGAATTGGCGCACCCATTTATTTGCATAGTATTATTGAGCTGAGTAAAACTTAACACTAAATGCATCTGTTGCAAAATGATAGTGAATGGGTTATGATACAGGAAAGCAGTTGGAAACTAAGTTTATGACGCCGACAATAGGGTTTCTGGGGGCTAGAGTTGAGGATACCTAGTGGGTTTAGATTTTAAAAAGTTGAAAGCTTTTAGGCTTCGGGGCGTGGAGAGGGTTGAAACTTGTTTGGTCTTAGAACTTTGGATAGCAAGTATCTTAGGTTTTCAGGAGAAAAATGTGTTGGAATCCTTGGATAGCAAGTACCTTCACATGTTTGGTGTTAAATCTATTGTCAAATGGCAAAGGAAAAGGTTTGGTAAAGTAAGAATCCACAATTGACTGTGTCCTTCAAGTTGCATGTTACTTTCTGCCACATCAAGGAACAGGAAAGGATAACTTAAATAAGGGCAATTCTGGAGCTATGAGTCGCAACTTGAGAGTATAAGGGCAATCATCACTTTCCTTGGCCTTCCACACCCATTTGCACCTGTACATTTATGATGACTTTTGTGACAGAATAATTCGGATGTGATTCTAGAGCAGTGCATTATATATCTCATGTTACAGATTTGCATGGTATATTCAACAATCTACTTCAAGCACAATGATTCTAAGAGACTAAATTGAAAGAAAATTGCTACAGCATTGAGGCATGGATGTGCAGTTAGAGAGACATCTTTTCTGTGTGTTACCATCTATTGTTAGACCATAAATACATCATTAAAGGTGGCTTTGGTTTTTGGGAGAATGTTACAAACTAGGAGTGTGCATGGGTTGGTTCAGTTCGGGTTCATATTAAATTTAGAACCGAACCGATCTTGATCGGTACCAAGTTTTTAGACCCAGAACCGAACCAATTAGCCTATGAGACCAAACTGAACCAACCTGATTTGGTTTGGGTCGGTTCCACATTTTTGTTAGGTCTCGGTAAATTCATCACAAAACAGAATTAAGCAACCGTTTCTTTCGAATATCAGTTTCCAATTTCCAATCAACAACGGGTAGATCTATAGGACATACGTGAACACATACTTCACAAGCAATGCATTTATCAAATTCAAAGTGGATTCGGCCCCAGAATCGTTTCGAATATTTATTATTCGATCTTATTGTACCACGTAATCCTTTAAAAAGTGTTTTGAGTGAGTTATTTCAGCTCCACGCTTTCTTTCCTTTGAATCAAAATTCAATCAAGTAGAGTATTAAGTTCCATTATTTTATTTGTAGTAAACAAGTAGTTAGTTTAGCAGAATCAAAGTAAAAATAAGAAGAATGGGGTTTTATTTGGTAACATAAGATCTAGTTTTAGAAAGAATCAAAAGTTGTGTATAATTCTTTTTTTTTTTTTTTACTAATATTCCCGATTAGTAATCAGGAAGCCTCTATAAAAGAATGAATTCTTTCTTTTGTGAAATTAGGAAAATAAAACGAATTTCATCTTCCCTTCTTACGTATGTATATACAATTAATTCAAATATAGAAGATATACAGTTTTGTATCTTTCTATATCTTCCGAGAATCTCGTTTTGACTAAGAATCCCTGTTGATGGGATTCTAACAAATTTTTCGGTAATTTGTAAAAAACTTTTTATTTATTAAATTAGAAGACAAGAACAAAAAAGGAAGAATAAAAAAATCGATTATCATACACATCTTTCATGTCGAAAGATCAATAAGTAATAAAATCAGTTGTTGCTGATACCTTCTTCTCGGTTCCTTCTTCTCCTCTTCCATAACTTGAGCTCGGAGAAGGAAGAGATAAGAGGGCCCTATGGAGAATGTGGTCAGAAATCCATAATAGAATCCGACCACAGCGACCGAATTCCCATCCAGATAAGAAACTTCATAAATTGGGCTAAGAAAAAGAAATTGAGGGACCCAACTTATAGAGGATAAACCAAACTAATTAGAGACATGAAGAAATCAAATGTAGCATATCAAATGGAGGACAATAAATAGCACCATTCCTACAGATTGTTGTCTTTGAAAAAAAAATTGCAAAAAAATATTCATCCATCTTGGGTTTCTTTGAATATTGAGATGGGCACTGATGTTCTGTCTATCTAGATTTTGGTGAAGTAGAAGACCATGAAAGAAAGAAGTAAAAAAAAAACAAGTAGTAAAAATAGATAATACTCGGTGAGAATAAGGAAGTTCTTAGCCCACACCTTGAGGTAACCTCCAGTAATAGATCTCTTCTTTTACCCTCCACAATGTTTTCTTAGTCTTGTTCTTTGTAATTCTGATCTGATACTCTCCTGGCATAATGAAGAACAAGAAGAAGATTGAAACTGTTGAGGGAACATATCTACTGATTTAGACTTATAGATCACAGTCACTATGTCGTTAGAAGGAGAGAGAGTAAAAGAGTCATCTGTTGGTATTGAGATTTGCCAAAGAGAGAACTCAGTAGAGGGTAAGAGGTGCAGCTGTCCAGCCGAAAATAAAAAAAGAGTGAAGATAAGGATGGTTTGGTAGCCCTACTTGCTATTGGATGAGCAATAATTAGGTGTGGGAGTCTGCCATGGTAGACGATGTCTATCGGTTCTTGCTTTGGTTCTACTTTGGTTCGGTTTCTGTTCGGGTCTGGGAAAAAAATTGATAACCCGAGAACCGAACCAATTTGATTGGGTTGATCAATTTTAGACTCAGAACCAAACCATGACCATTTTGAACCGAACCAAACCAACCCGGTGAGGTCGGGTTGGTTCGGTTCTTGGGTGTTTGGGCCCTTTTGTGCACCCCTGTTACCAACACAGCATTAAAGGTGGCTTTGGTTTTTTGGGAGGATGTTACCAAAGGGAAAAACTCTTTTGGATGAATGATTGATGAGATTGCAGGGGAATGGTGTTCTCTTTTGGCATTTTGCCATCATTAGCGAATATAGAAAGCTACAAAAATTGGAATTTTATGTCTTGGCTAATTTTTGTGAGTGATCTGCCTTCTCTCAACCTTTTTCCTTGCTTCTCATCGTCGTGTTGCTTGACGTGTCATGAGTATTTGATCATTGGACATACTCCAGAGTCAATTGAAATCCAAACCCATGGGAGATATGCATAACTCAGAAGTTTTTCAGCTAGCCAGTTTAATGTGAGGAAGAGATTAGAAGTTTTCTTTTCTGTAAGGAGTTACCTGATGGTGCTAGAAGCAGACATGAGCAGGATGTTGATGATTAATGTATTTTTTTTCATTAGTCAATAATGCTACTTTTAAAAAATCAAAATTTGAAGTTCTGCTGCTTTTGTGGGGTATCCCTAAACCATAAACCCTAAATTTCTTTACCCTGTTCATGGTGCTGAAACAAACTAAGTTGAGCACTTTATCAGGCTGTTCAAGCTCAACTTTACCATGTTCACCTGTTTTTCAGGCTTGGCTTGAGTTTGAGCTCGAGATGAACTTGGCATCTGTTCAAGCTTTTGGCTAAAACTTTTTGCCAACCACTTGGGTTAAAACTCAAAAACATTTTTAAGGGCAAAAGCAAGATGAAAACTCTAGATTTTGGTGCTTATCTCCACAATGAAAATAAACAATCCAAAAAGGGGCCCTTGCCCTTTTTTTTTTTTGTGGTTTTTGGTTTTTTTTTTTTTCCGGTTTTTTTTGGGGTGGGGGGGGGGGGGGGGGGGGGGGGGGGGGGGGGGGGGGGGGGGGGGTGGGGGGAGGGTTGTAAGGGAATCAAACAGAATAGGTGATGATACAATATGCCTAGATGCCAATGATGCAGATGCAAAGTAAAAGGAAAAATGGACAGGCAAGAAGCAAACCTGAGACATAAACGAGTGAAAGAAATAAATTAGAGCATATTTGGTGGCTTATGCCCTTTAAATCTATCAAAGAAACCATTGCAGTGAAAAAGTGAGGGAGAAAGGAGGAGAGGGGGGGGGGGGAGGGGGAAGGTAAAAGATAAGAAGAAAAAAGAAAGAGGAGATGAAGAATGAAGCAAGATCAGGAGAGAAGAATTGTCAGACCTGGCCGTGATATTTTCCTGGCTTGAGTCTTTTATTTGTTATTTTTTTATTGTACAATATTGACTTGAGTTTGAGTACTGGGCAATAGTGTTGCTATATGCTGTTAACTTTCTAGAAATGAAATAAAACCAAGTTCTTATTGACTTTATATCAGAGTTGCCACCATTTTATTTTTCCCTTAACTCACTGTTATTACTATTACCTGACTTGCGTTAATAGAGTTTCAAAAATCATTGCTTGCAATCATGTATTGTTGGTCATCCATGTTAACCTAATTTTATGGCTTCAATTTAAATTGAAAATAACTGGATTTTATTTATGTGTTCATTCATTTATTTACTTTTGGGTCTTGACTATAGTTACTAAAATAGGAAGCGGAAGTGGGAAACGCTAGGAGAATTGGAAGCGCGAAACATGACAAAGAATATAGGGGAAACAGGAAGCGGGTAAGAAGCTTTTGCAAAACTTAAATAGACACCTTTAGAAAACTTAGTGAAAACCTATATGAATAATTCAATAGATACTTAGTTGGAATTTAAAGGAAAAGATATACAAAAATCGATACTTAACATAGTTTCCGCAGAGTTTCCCACCAGTTTCTCCTTAATTTTTCAAGTGTTTCCGCTAAATATTTCAAAAGAATTTTAAATGTTTCCCAAGAGTTTCCGGAATGTTTTTTCAAAATTTTAGAATGAGCTTCATACCCCACCTTCCAAATGAGTTTCTAGCAACTATGGTTTTGACTACAAGGAAAGTTGGATTAATATATCTGAAATTAATTAAAGCCCTCTCATGTAGGCAAGAGAGGTTTTTGTTTTCAATTTTGAGGAGCTATGATTTTATGCTTGTTAATGGATCTATTCATGTTTACTCCTATGAATAAAAATGAATTGACATTTGAGGACATCATCTGCTTCTATATTTTCCTGTTGTTCTGCAGTATACTCTCTATTTTAAAGTGCCAATGTTACCTTAACCTTATGAAGAAGAATAGTTTTTAATAATTAAAATTTGAATTTATAGTTAACTTCTTTTTTGGGTTTCTTTTGCAAAACAGATTATTTCTTCGTGGCTTGGATAAATTTGGGAAAGGTGATTGGCGAAGTATATCCCGACACTTTGTGGTGACAAGAACACCTACGCAAGTGGCAAGCCATGCACAGAAGTACTTCATTCGTTTGAACTCTATGAATAAAGACAGGAGGCGATCAAGCATTCATGATATCACTAGTGTCAATGGCGGAGATGTTTCTGTGACCCAGGGACCCATCACTGGTCAAACAAATGGTTCTGCCGCAGGAGCATCTGGCAAATCAAACAAACCACCGCCCCAAACCCCAGCTGCTCCCTTCGGAATTGACGTGTATGGTGCACCAACTATAGGGCAACCAGTAGGACCCCTCGTTTCAGCTGTTGGCACACCAGTGAATCTTCCCTCACCAGCACATATGGCATATGGTGTCAGAGCTCCAGTTCCTGGACCGATGGTTCCTGGTGCCCCAATGAACATGGGTCCTATGACATATCCGATGCCACACGCATCTGCTCATAGGTAATGTGCTTTTTCCCTAGCAAAATGTACAAAGGACAGAAGACTATTATATATATTATGCTCACTTTTGTGTTATTCTCGGCTTGAGCTGGAATAGTTGTGCTTATTTACAGACATGAGTTGGCTAATGAGTCTTGCCTTTTTCGTTTCTGTCATCACATTTGAATAAGCGGTAGGAGAACCTGTGTGCATCTGTATAGGCAGCTGTGGATGATGTGGCAGCATTTAGGGCTAGACGGAATTCTAGATTCTCTTTGTTCTATCAACATTTTGATCACAATTATTAGACATAGATGTGCTGATTACTAAATCAAAGTTCTTTTATGGCAAAATTGTAAAGAATCCTTGATTCTTTTGTTTTTTTTTTTTTTCCTTGAAATATTTTGAGTAGCATATACGTGAGTAAAAGTTGTGCGAAGCTTCAGTATGAACTTGCTTTAATAATGTTCTGGGAGCTGTTGGTTGATTTTATTCAGGTAGTGTCGGGTTTAACCTGGAGTTTAGCACGTGAACAATATTATTATCTACTGGTGAATTGTCTTGAGATTAGCAGATTATTCCAAGAAGCAAGATTTTGCAAATACATGTGTTTATTATGTCACAAATCAACAGCTACCTAATGATTGCGGTGGGGTTATATCTCACCCTCTCTTTCTCTACCTATCAATGCATATTGCATATCAACTCAACAAAAGTGGATCACTCTCTCTTTCTCTACCTATCAATGCATGTTAACTCAACAGAAGTCGTTAGAGGAGTGCTCAATATGAGTACCTAGCATTACTCTTTTGAAAATTATGGAAATCCTACCATTTCATTTTCTAGGGCTTTCCTTTAATGGAGCATACTGTAATTTGATTAGTTCAGCCACTCAAAATCGTTCCTAGTCTTTTAAAGCGTATGACTATATTTGAAATGTTGTCAAATGTAGAAGCGTGTGAAATGAGAAGGTTATTATAGTAAACTATTAGATTGGGTGGGTATGAACTATGAAGTTGGAAGGAAGAAACTGGGATGACAACACTAATTAATTGTTACAGCTAGATATGTATAAGATGTATAATAGGGGGTTACTCCAAACAACAATTTCTGAGGGTCTGTCGTTTATAGATCAAGGAAGCAGCGGGAGAGGGTCGAGCTAATAAAATTACGGAAAACAAGTAGATATCTATTTTGGTCATCTAAAATTACATGGTCAGTTAAGATATTTTTTCCAAACTATTTCATAATTGATTTGAATTTTCTGGTGATGAAAATCTTAACGTGCTCACATGAATTGTATCAAATTTTTTTTTTTTGGTGATAAGTCGTACTGAATGTTTTCTCCTTCTATTTATTTCTTTCTTTCTTTTGTTGCCTTGGAGAAAAGGACTTAACATTTGACAAAGTGATTCTTGGATCATATGTGGGGGGGGGGGGGGGGGGGTGGGGTTGGGGTTTGTGGGGGTGGTCTTGGCAGCGACGAAAGTGAAGTATATGCTAAGTTTCATGGAATTGACCAAGCACCTTGTCCGACCACTACCAAGAGTCACCCACCCCACAACCAAAGCCTTTGGTTAGCACCTTCTTCGGCCACCACCGATAGTCACCTGCAAATTCCATTCGCTGCCAACCTCTAATTAAGCGCACCCAATGCCATTGTGTATCCACAACAAATCTTCTCACCACCTCTTTCCTCATCACCATTGTTGTCACTAGTTAGTGTCGTCTTAACAAACCCTTTCCACCAGTTTCATCTATATATGTATGTATATACATACACACACACATACACACACATTGCAAGGCGTCATGGTTTGCTTCTTCGCGCCCCATGACCCCTCAAATTGTGTCAAACTTGTGCTTAAGAGTTGCCCAAAGATTGTCCAAGTATTATCCAAACAAAGCCTAAGACAACCCCTTAGTGCCTCAAGGATAGCCCAAGACAATAGCCAAAAATAAAACTAGGTGGGGGCTAATTAACCTCGGCAGTGTCCAAAGTGAAGGCCTATTGAACCTCACTTTGGCCTATGTCAGCAGCGCGCCTAAAGCAACCCAGTAGCATGCACCGTGAACAACCACAAGGCCTTGTTGAACCTCAATTTGGCGCACAGTGAGGTCCTAGATAACCTCACTTGCGCCTACCAGCAGTGTCAGCCAACCGTGCCAAATTTGCACACACTTACACCTTTTGGCTCTATTTTTGGCATGGCATATCTTTATGCTCCGAAGTCTAAATGTAGCTAGATTTTTTTCTATAGAACCCTCTTAGGACTTAGTTTACTTTTTTTGAAGGATTCTATTTATTAAGTTTTGTAGAATTTTTAAGAGGCTATTATGACTCCTTGGGCACACACTACGTTTTCCCTTAGAAGTTTGTAATTGGCTTAGAATGCTACTATAAGGAAGGGGTATGCTCCTACCACCCTCCACCTCACTACTTCTTGTATGGCTTTGAGGCATGTCTTGTACATAAATTGATCTATGTAATGATGCTTAAATGAATGAAATGTGTTTTATTACTTCTACCCACTCTCCTCGGAGGTTGCTTGATAGTTGGCCATTAAGACTTGATTCTAGCTTCCAAATGAGATGATTTGAGTTTTGTTAGCTTGTCAAACGAATTTGGCAAGTGCTGCACAAGCCTCACTAGTGACTGCCTAGCTTACAAAGTGTTGGCCCATGACAATTAGTATCAGAGCATGATTAATGGGAAGCCACGACGAGATAGTGGTTGCCGCTATGCCCCACAATGGACCATGGGAATGTGGCTGTGGTCATCCAGCTGCAAAAATGAAATGAAGTAATAAAGGAGCAAAGGATGGTGATTCAAGCATGGAGAGTGCATACCGGTGGGTTTGGTGGTTGTAATTCGGCGATGGCCATAAGATAATGGGATCGAGTAAGAGTACTCGAGTCTAGAAAAGACGGTGTCCATCAAGAAGAGTGATGGACAAGCCCAAGAGGTTGGGTAAGACTCAGGAGGCTCCAACAGTTGTGTCATCGCGTTGACACACCCCTAAATAGTGAGTCGTAAAGGGGGCAATAGAGCAATGGTGGGCCAAGCACAAGTTGAAGAAGTGCAAGTGCCAAGCCACGTGCTTATATGTGCATATGAAACGGAGTGAGACCAAAGCATCGGTGTGAGACACACCGCATGCAAGTGCCAAGTTCTTGTGCTAACATGTCGATGTAGGCACAGGGGATGCCAAAGAGGATGAGAAGGTATCCAAAGGTACTAAGTGCATGTCCATGAAGCAATGGTTGGGCCTATCCAGCAATGCTGAGATGGAAGGAGTTCAAGTGGAACTCAAATGGCTATACTTTTCCAAAATAACAAGAATAGGGGCGGCGGACCTCATAAAGCTTAATGCACATTGGTGCCAATCGAGTGGCTTTGTCAAGCAAATTCTTTGCCCAATGCTTGACACGGGAGACATGTCCATAAGGGACTAGTTGTTCTACTTCCTGGAAGAGCCTGTAACTGGGGTGTAGGTGCCCAAAAATGTAATGGAATGCCTTGAAGGCTATGTCTTTGAGCCACAACAGTCTGAAAAGTGTGAACCAACAAGGGTGTGGGAAATGACAAGTCTCAAGTATACAGCAAACCCAAGAGTGGGGGAACCATTTCAAGAACTTTCTCGAGTGCACGGCAAACCTAAGAGTGAGGGAGCGACAAATGCCGGTAAGCCCAAGAGTAGGAGAGCCAGTGTCGAGTTATCTTTCAAGGAAGATGTATAGAACAACAATAACTTTAAGGGTACAGGAAGGACTTCCATTAAGAGAGGGCAAGCAAAGGGGTCCCATTCCTTGTCACCCATGCAACGGACCACATGTGTGCACGTGTTGAATATTTAAAGCGAAGTCAAGGGCCGTGAAGAGTAACGGTTGGCCGGTGAGCCACACCTAGTGGGTTGTTTCCGTACTCTAACTCAGGCAAGAGTACCAATGAAGGGATTTGACTTCAAAGCTACCGAAGGACCATGCAAAGCTCTTGTGGACTTAATGTTTGCCTCGGTTGAGTTTGGGGTGCATCGTCTTTGGTAAGGTATCTTAAAGCAATTGGATTATGGTGATGGAGTGAAGGGTCGTCAAGGGTATGGTTGGCTTGCGAGCCATATATTGCAAGATGTCACTTTGCTACCATTAGAGCAGTGGTGGCCAAATAGCTTTGAGAACTCCTTGTGCATATTTGCTTGTTGTCGATGGGTCGAATTCATCAAACTCACAAAGCCACGAGTGGCAAGAAGAGAGATGTTCCAGCCTAGAGACGGGGGAGCAGTATTGGACTACAAGTCTGGAGTGACAAGGGCGTTGACACCTGTAAGCACTCCATTTTTGTCCGCTTGGCAATCTCCGGCCCGACCAGATTCGGTTTCCAACATCACAACACATGCAAGCTCAAGACGAGTCTTTCAATCTCCAATCTAGTCAACTGGTCGCTTCTTGGGTCCACAAGGATCCGCTGGAGCCTTAAGCACCATTATTCCAGGCAGTTTTCCGGACCGGGCGGTCCCGAAAACCAACGCCATCCAGGTAGCTTCCTGAGATCGGGCGATCTCGGGGACCAACACTTCATCAAATTCCAGATGGTTCACTTTTGGCGCCTGCTAGCCCGCTAACGTAGAATGTCTGTTATTTGGTAGTTCTCCGAGACAGGGCGTTCTCGGAGACCAACCTCACCCTTCTAGGTTGCTTTCTGGGACCAGGCGTTCTCAGGAACCAACACCACCCCTACAGGTAGCTCTCTAAGAACGGGCGTTCTTGGAGACCAACACTGCACAGGTAGTTTTCCAAGATCGGGCGGTCTCGGAAACCAACACCTAGGTCAACACCGGCGCCTGCTAGCCCGACTTGGTGAAAAATGACCAAATCTGCCCCTTGGGCCTCCAGGCACATTTTGGGAAAGTTCAAAATCCCTCAAAATGATAAGTCCACCCTTCCACAATGTTGTCAAACCATCGGGCATCCCCGCACGCTATTTGGTCCAAATTCGGTCCTATTTTGGCCCACTCCGGTCAAAATGACCGTTTCGCCCCCGAGCGCCTTGGCACGGCACAAACCCTGCTGAACGGTAAAAGACTCCCTCAAAACCATCCCTGAAAAGTCCTATACACTCAACACAGTATACCAAACCATTCCTGACCATTTCTAGCCAACTCTGGTCAAGATCACCGTTTTGTCCCTGGAAGCCCAAAAGTGCCCCGAAACAGCACCGGCCTTAGGATTTCGAGCGGAGGGTCCCATCACACACCTTTGTTTAACCCAAGGAACACCCTACGACACGAAGCTCACACGACGCGATAAAAGTTCCCTGGAGCGTCTCGCAGGCGCTCTGCTTGAATTGTCTTTTCCCCCGATTCCCTGATTATAACGTACCGTCAAACGACTTGAGAAATACGTAAATCAGAGAATTCTCAAAAGCTCGTCCATAGATCTTTCCATCGATACAGCACGATCAAGTAGATCACCTCCCGAAGCTCTCCATCGTACGGTGCGAAAACCATAACTTTCAGCAACCCCTAAAGCGTCTCGCAGATGCTCCGCCAAGGTTAACCTTTTCCCCGATTCCCTAATCAAAACGCACCATCAAACGACTTGAGAAATGCGTAAATTTGAGAATTCCAGAAAGTGTTTCCAGAGTACTTTCTATCAGTACGGTCTGATCGAATAAATCGCTTCTTGAAGGCCTCGATCACGCGAAACGAAGACAGCCACTTTCGAACACCCATGGAGCGTATCACAGACGCTCCGCAAAAGTGTCCTTTTTGGCACACTTCCCAAGACGATATCACTCACCTCCAAACATAATTCAAACTTTTCGAAAACATGAAAGTTCATCGGAAACACTAGGAGAACATCCCGAGTGCAACCGATTCCCCTGGAACCTTCCCGATTGACCCAATTATCGAGGCAAAGTTTAGACGAAGCTTCCCGGTGATGGAGCGTATGCTACATGCGCTCAAATTTTGATTAGATCGATCGAATTTCGATCAACGATCGAGATTTAACTAGTACACAGGGTGCCACGTGTTATTCTGGCAATGGAACAGTACCTGCACATGTCTTACATGTGCAAAGCCAAAATTTGGCCATGCGCATGTAGCACATGCGCACGACCTGTTCTAGATTGCCTATAAATAGAGGCCTCCCCCCTTGCATATTCCAGGTCCGAAATTGATACGAAACTCTGCTAAAATCACTCCAGAACCTTGAATCTCCATATATATTCTCCCCCTCCAACACTTAGGCTAGATTCTACCCCTCCTAAGCCTATACACTCCACATACAAGGCCCCATACACACTTATACACTCCACTCTAGCCTTTCAAACCTTCTTGAAGTCACTCAAGCTCCAATCAAGACATCCATTGAAGACTACATATGTGTTGAAGGTAAAAGGTGGTATCCCTTTTACATTTATGCTCTCCCTCACTCTTCTCTTCTCCCTCCTAGCCTACTTAGGTTATTCTCTATTTTAACCCCTATCTTCAACCCCCCTTTCTTGCATGCTTGAGCCAAGAGGGCTCTTAGATCATACCTAGAAGAAAGCAAGTGAGAGCCACCGTGTAGGGGGACCTCTCACTAGCCTACTTGTTTATGTGGTGTAGCCTAAAAGCCTTGTATGTAAATCATGACCCCTTGCATATTCCTATTTTGATCATGTCTTGTATGCTTTGCTCCATTTTATACTTATTGTCACGCTCCACAATGCTTACATTGCTTTTAATTTTATGCCACTTCCAAGCTCTACATTTCTTTCAAAAATTGTTCTAAGAGTTGGCCCCTTGAAGTCTAGGATGAGACCTTAGGAGTCATGCCTTAGAAAATCCCTCTCAACCCTCTAATTTATGCTTTTGCATCATTACATTTCAACTTGCACAAAGGTTGCTTTCAAACTCCCTAATTTTCAAGGTTTCTATTCTCTCAAAGTTAGTGGTTAAAATGCCCCCCATGGAACCCTCTCTTGAGTGGTCTCCCTTTACATTGGCCATAGGAGCCCTAAATTATTAGAATGGTTCCCTTTTCTCTTTATGATCGCCTAAGAATGATGTTCAAGATCTTTAATTTCCATGGTTCCTATTCTCTCAAGTTTAGTGGTTGGAATGGCCCCATGGAACCCTCTCTTAAATGGTCTCCCTTTTGTTGGCCATATGAACCCTCTCTTGATGGAATGGTTCCCTTGAAAAAATGGTTTTCAAAATCCTTCTCCAAAGATGATTTCAAAAATGCATTCTCTCCATCCTTGCATAAAAAATGATTCTCTAAAAATTACCCCCATTATGTTGAATTTTGACCCCTTATACTCTTGTCAAGATATTAGTTATAATGGCCATAAGGAAACCTTTCTTGGAATGGTCTCCAATCACCAACCATATAAATCATACTCTTGGCTAGAGTCAAAATTTTCATAGAAATGATCTTCATAAAGATTGCCAACCAAAGTCCATTGCATATCATGTTTTGTTTTCAAAACTTTTCCCAAGAATGCATCAAAACAACTTTCAAGACCATTCTCCAATCTAAACCTAGGTTAACTTGACCCTAGTTACCTAACCCTAGGTTAACTTGACCCTAGTTACCTAACCCAAGTTAGTTAATCTTAGGTCCCCCCTAACCCTAGGCTAACCCAACCTAGGTTAATACACTTCAAAGTTCCAACTCTTAAACTCTTTTTTCAAATGATCATTCAAACTTTCAAATTATCCTCATAACCTATTCCTCCAAAACCTCCTACCCCATGACTTCAATAACCCAACTCCATAAACTCTTCCAATGTTCTTATATTCCCTCTTCAAGACTTTTCCAAAAGTGTTTCTAAAGAGTCACAAACCTAAGGTGTCCCTAGCCCTCTCATGGTTAGGGATTCCAAGAACAAGTGACAAATCAAGAACAACTTCTAAGGTTGTCCATGTTAGGATTTCAAACACTTAGCCATTTTCAAAAAACCACTTTAAAAAAAAACTAATTCATCAAAACACTCTAAAGTCATGCCTCCAAGATTTTCAAAACAAGACTTCAAAAACACTTTTAAGTTCTCTTGAGTCATGCCAAAACATTTTTCCAAACTCTCCCTAAAGTTGATTCAAAAACATTTTCAAAACACTCCACCATCCAGTTTCAAGTCAAAACTTCCAAGACCTCAAAGTGTCTTAAACTCTTCCAAGACTACAAAGTGTCTTAAACTTTTTCAAAGACCTTAAAGTGTCTTAAACTTTTCTAAGACCCCAAAGAGTCTTCAACTTCCAAAGACCTCAAAGTGTTTTGAGCTTTTCCTAAGACCCCAAAGTGTCTTCAAACTTTCTAAAGGCTCTAATGCGCCTATTTTTCCCTCGGGCTCTTGCCCGAACTATGAATGACCTGATTCTCGCCAAATGAGATACGTAGGCAACCTAAAATGGTGCGGTCATAACTTTTATTTCAACTCCAATCCCTTTTTCAAAAATTCCAATCAATTCAAAGTTTCTATTCCCAACTCTTTCAAAACCTCCGTTATTTTTAAATTTTTTCCAAAAATTTGCATCATCCATCCATCCGAAAAGTGATGACTAAACCCCATTTTTCTAAAGTGGATATGAAGTGGACCATGGTAACCTATTATTCTAGTGAGTGAACAAAGGGTGATTAGACATGTAGGTACCGAAAGGGCGGGGTAGGGTGATGATCTTAGGATATCTTCCCTACACGTAACCAACCCTCGAACTCTAGCTTTCTGTTTTCGAAAGACCAAAATGGAGTTATTTTTAAAAAGGGCTTAAACATTTCAAAAGGTTGTCAAACAACCTATTTTCCTAAAAACCCTCTCTTGAGGGAGTTTCCAAAAACCTTTTTCAAAAACTCTAAGTTTAATCTTCGGATTAATACTTAGTTTTAGGTGCCCTAACTCACCTTTATCAAGTTAGGTGGCGACTCCTATTTTTCTAAAAAGTCCTTAGTCAAACCAATTTTCAAACCTAGTCGCACTTGTCCTTCTAGGAGGATGAGTTCTAGTGACAGAGTTCTGTGTTTTAGGGTCTCCGAGCTGAAAGGACCTTAGACACCCAAAAATCGGGGAGCGACAACACCAAACCAAGGCCATATCAACAGGACCAAAAAGCCTTGGAAGAGATTGCTTTAGCTGATTCAACGTGGGATATTGGTGGCGTGTTCAAGTCAATCCCGACATCAAATATTGCTCATAAGGGAGCATAGTCGGCTGTGCCCATGGGCTAGTTGCAGCTATTCTTGGGTTGGACTTCAAGAGAAAGACCATGATCGCCTTAGATTGGTGATTGCCATGTTGTCATTCCATTTCTTATGCGACAGACAACACAAGTTGCATATTATTCGCGCCATGCCCACCAACAAGGTTGGAAGTTTGTTCTCAACCACGAGAAAGTTGGAGGCCAAGTGTGAAGAGCCTATGGGACGATAGTCAGGACAATAAATTCAAGGTGCCTATTAACAACTCTCAGTTAGGAGGGGTAGGGACTTCAAGCAAGCACTGTGAAGCTTTGGAGGAGGGAGGGGTTCCCAAATTCATTAAAAAGGGTCTTGGAGATGGAATTTCAAGGCCAAGCTGAGAGGGCAACAAAGACCAACGCTCATGAGGGACACAAAGTTCAAGTGCGGGGATGCATTCAAGGAGGCGACTTAGAGACGGGATTTCTAAGCCGTCTGGCCAAAAGAGTGGCCAAATTGACCCAGCATTCAAAGTGGCAACCTAGAGACGGACTTCTAAAGTGCCTGGCTAAGGTGGCAAAATCAATTCAGAATTCAATGTGGCGACTTGGAGACGGACTTTCATAACGCCCGACCAAGGAGGCCAAATCAAGCCAGAGTTCAAGGAGGTGACTTGGACCCGGACTTCTAAGGCACCTCGCTAAGGAGGCCAAATCAACCACTTCACTAAGAGGAGTGGGCTTCGGGTATGAGCTTATGCTAGGGGTGGCCAAGTTGTGTGCCCCACTTCAATCGAATATCTTCGAAATGCAAAGAGCTAGAGAAGCAGCTCACCTGATGCCAAGATAGTCTGAGGGGCAACATCAAATTTCAGCTTCAAACAACTAAATTCCTAAGTTACTAAGGACGGTGACCAATTTGAGTGGGGTAGAGTGTCATGGTCGCTTATTTGTGCCCCACGACTACTTAAAGCGTGTCAAACTTGTGTCCATGGGTTACCCAAATAATGCCCAAATAAAGCCCAAGACAACACTTTGGTGCCTCAAGGATGGCCCAAGATAGCAGCCAAAAATGTAGCCTAGTGGGGGCTAATTAACCTCAGTAGCGCCCAGAGTGAAGGCTTACTGAACCTCACTTTGGCTTATGCTAGCAGCACGCCTAGCAGCCTAACAGCGCGCACCATGAACAGTCGCAAAGCCCCATTAAACCTCACTTTGGCACACAGTGAGGCCATCGTGGACAGCTGCAAGGCCCCGTTGAACCTCACTTTGTGCACAATGAGGCCCCAGATAGCCTCACTTGCGCCCGCCAGCAGTGCCATCCAGCCATGCCAGATTTGCACACATTTACACCTTTTGGCTCGATTTTTGGCATGACATATCTTTATGCTCCGAAGTCCAAATGTAGTTAATGTTTTTTCTATAAAACCCTCTTAGGACCTAGTTTACCATTTTTTAAGGGTTCTATTTATTGAGTTATGTAGAATTTTTAGGAGGCCATTATGACTCCTCGGGCACACATTATGTTTCCTCTTAGAAGTTTATAAATGGCTTAGAATGCTACTATAAGGAGGGAGTATTATATGTTATATGAGACCAAAAAGAAGAAATGGTAAGATAAATTGTGTATGTTTCTACCACCCTCCATCCCACTACTTCTTGTATGACTTTGAGGCACGTCTTATACATAAATTGAGCTATGTATTGATACTTAAATGAATAAAATATGTTTTATTACTTTGACGGTTGGCCATTAATGCTCGATTCTAGCTTCCAAATGAGATGATCTAAGTTTGGTTGGCTTGTTAGATGGACTTGGCTAGCACCGCACGAGCCTCACTTATGACTGCCTAACTCACAAAGTGTCGGCTTGTGACATAAGGCCAACCCAATCGGCAGTCACCCAACGGCCCTACCATATCCATAACCTATATGTAACAAAAGTGGAAGAATTTCAGCATATAGCATGTTGTAATGTCTCTTACAAGGTAATCTCAAAGATCTTGGCTTTTAGATTATCTCCTCTCTTGATACATTTAGTTGATCCTACCCAAGCAACCTTTGTTCAAAGCTTTAGCATGGTGGAGAATATTTTCTTGGTTCATGAGCTTTTGAAATGTTATTGTTAGAGTTGGATTTCTCCTAGGTGCATCATGAAGATTGACTTACGGAAAGTTTATGACACCATCAACTGGGATTTTGTGAAGGATGTTCTTACAAGTTTGAGGTTTCCCAGACTGTTTGTAGGGTGGATTATGTAGTGCATATCTACCACTTCTTACTCTGTTTCCATTAATGGAGCTCTTCATGGGTTTTTTAAAGGTCAACAAGGAATAAGACAAGGGGACCCAATCTCCCCATTTTTATTTGTTCTATGCCTTGACTACTTCTCTAGAAGTTTAAAGTAGCTAAACGACAACAGGGACTTCAACTTTCACCCTAAGTGCCAAGCCCTTAACATCACACACTTGGCATTCGCAGATGATCTTATCTTGTTCTCAAGGGGTGATGTGCCTTTAGTGTAGATTTTGGTGGACAAATTGGTGAGTTTTGGTAATTGCTCTGGCTCGAAAGTTGGCCTTTTAAAATCCAACATTTTTGTAGCGGGTATTGCTAGAGAAGAGCTTGATATTATTAAAAGCATTACTGGTTTTTCCAGTGGTAGATTTCCTTTAAGATATTTGGGGTTGCCAGTGGCAGTTACAAAGTTGTCCAATGCCCAGTTTCACCCTTCTGTGGACAAAGTGGCAGGTTATATATGCTCTTGGGCAGGTATGTCCCTTTCTTATGCTGGTAGGTGTGAATTGATCAAGTCAATTTTACAAAGAGTTGAATGCTTTTGGTTATCTAGTCTGCCCATTTCGGTGGGGGTTAGAGACAAAATCATTCAGCTTTTTAGAAATTTCTTATAGGGAGGCAGATGCTATGTGTTCAAAATCCCCTTGTTGCTTGGGATGACATTTGTCTCTCCAAAATGGAAGGAGGATTGGGCTTTAAGAACATGGAAGCTTGGAACCTGGCCTTGCTTTCAAAGAATTTTTGAAATATTCATGCCAAGAAGGACACGTTATGGGTCAAATGGATAAACCAAAACTATTTAAAGAACTCTTCTATTTGAGACTTCATTGGAGGTAAGCAAGACTCTAAATTGATGAAACAATTGCTCGTTATTAGAGATAAGTTGCTGGCAGCAGAGGGCACCACGCAGGCAGCTATGTCTAGATTAGAGCAATGGGTTATAGAAGGGAAGTTCAGTTCAAAGGCAGCTTATGAGTACTTCAGGCCACGAAGGGTTAATCTCACTTGGCCAAAGCTAATTTGGCAGAGTAGCCTCATCCCCAAGCACTTTTTTATCTTTTGGCTAGGGTTGAAAGATTAATTGCTAACTCAGGACAAGTTACAAGACCACATTGATGATCTTCTTTGCCCCTTGTGTAGTGCAGCAAATGAATCTATTGATCACCTCTTTTTCCAATGTAACGTGGGCAAGCAGGTGTGGATCCAAATCAAGAAATGGCTGGGCATTTCGAGATCCATGAATACTTTGAAAGCTATTGTCAAGTGGATTATTAAGGAAGCTAGAGGAACGGGTGTTCAGACAAAAGTTAAGAAAATTGGCCTTGCTTGTACGGTTTATTACCTTTGGGAGGCAAGGAGTGAAAGGATCTTTGAAAAGCAAGATCAAACACCCAAAGGCCATTTTTAGATGCGTTCAAATCCAGGTGTATAGAGTCATTTATAGTCTCTTTCCAGACTTTATTGGGCACTAATGCATTTGTATGGAAATCTGTAATGGAGTAATAGAGTTGGGTTGTACTTGTGTAGCTTTGGCCTTTTGTTTCTTTTCAACTTTTGCTCTAAATTGAGTCATGTTTGATCTGATAGGGTCCTTGTCGGGATTCTTTTTGTGCAGTTTTTTGTCTTTCTCATGGATACTCACAGAGTTTTGTACATTTATTTTTGGTGTATAACTTATTTACAGATCCAAAAAAAAATTGATGCTTTTTTTCAAAAATATGTATGCATACATAGAATAGATAGGTATATATATATATATATATATATTTATATATGTATATATATATTGGCAGTCTTTTCCTTCCCTCACCCTCAAACACAAACCTTTGATTTCTTTGGGCGTTAATGAATTCATGACAAAGCAAATTGCAGCAAGATTGGAGGAAGTTAGAACTTTTTGTGCTGGATTGCATGCCGGCCGGCTGAAGGGTGAAGCAACTAAAGTAGCCGCTTTAGGCCCCACCTTTAGAAAGGCCTCCAATTTTTCAAATCCCATATAACATAGCTAAAGCTCAGTATAGTTTTAAGATATATCTTTTGAAAAAGAACCCCAATTGAATAAGAAAAATAAAGACCCAAAAGAGAAAAAGTAAAAGTCACTCTAAATGAAAAAAAAGGCTGACAAAAAAAAAAAACTCAGTCTAAATGAAAAAAAGATGAAAAAAAAGGGCAAAAACAGACTTCAATCTAATATAAAAAAAACAAAGAAAAAAAAAAGTCCAAATCAATTACACTAGTTATCTCTCTCCCCCCCCTTTCAGGCATGAAAAAAAAGAAACTAAGTTCAAAAGATATAATTACATACATTCTTATGAATATAAAGAATGTCAAAGGTTTACCTATACAACTCTCTAAATCTCTCTAACGTATTATTTTAAATCTTAACTCTCTCTCTCTTATATGAAGTTTCAAGTTGAAAAACAAATTAGTTGAGTTTATTAATAACACCATCAATCAAACGACTTGTTGAGGTAATATTTTAAAAAAATTTTATGAATTGATTTTATTTTTTTTGTCAAAATCTATTTTCTTTATATAGGTTTGGGGTGTTAAATTGAATATAGCGTAATTTTTTTTATTATTTATGGATTATTTAAAAGTAGTTGTTAGGGTGAAATAAAAATTAGTTTTTTTTTTTCGAATTCCCATTTTGATTGTAAACATCGGTGATTCCGATTCGCGTCCTATTCGAAAAATAATAATTTTTTAACTTTGATTTGAATCTTTTTGAGTGCAAACACTGAACTCCATGAAACAAAGTTATACAAATTATTTTTTTAGTTCATTAGTGTGATCCGGTGGATACAGTGAAAGAGAATTTAATGTTTTATTGTTAATTTATTTCGTTGACTAACTAAGACTAAACTTATTATTTTGTTGATTTGAATCAATTTTTATTCAAGATTACTCGTATACCGAAAATTATATTTTATTCCAGTTAACACGTATTCTTTTTGTTGTTGTTATTCAACATAGTACTAATTCAATTAGTTGTTTTTTTTTTTTGTATTGTAGAAACTGTACTAATTTCAACTACTTATCCTCATCTATAATTTTTATAGTCGACGTAGATAAATTAAGTTCTAATGTTCTATATTTTTAATATTTTTATATTTTAAACTTGTATTGTAATTTTTGACAGATAGTGTTCTTTTTATTAGTAAATAATTTTAATTATAAATAAAAAATATGTCTGTTAGAAAATGCAAATTTAGTTATTCAAAATTAAAGAAAAGGAGAAGGGTAGAAAATTTAATTCAATGTAAACAAGGAGCACTTGATAAATTTGGTACTAATAACAGTCAAAAAACAAGAAAAAATTTAGGTGAAAGTCTAACAAAGATTAAGTGGATTAACTATATTATCGATTAAAAAGAATTTGTTAGATAAATTTGAATATAAATATTTAATTTAATAATTTTGCATCTCAAAAAATAAAAAAATAAAATTTAAATAATTATTTTATAATAATACTACAAATGTACAAAGCCTCTAACTTTTTTTTTTAATAAAACGCTCGTTTATAGCTTTAGACCTCAAATTACCCTAAGTCGGCCCTGATTGCATGGCAATTTGTCGAAATTGACAAATTGGAACTAGTGGGTTCGGTAGTGACGCCGGGGGGGTTGATTTACGTATATGTATTTATATGTGTGTGTGTATATATATATTCGGGGAGGGCCGGTGACATTGTTGATGACGTTGGGGCATATAGATGAGATTGAAGGAAGAAAGTATTGAGTGTTTGTTAGTTTCCAGATCTGATTTTTTTTTTTTTTTTTTTTGGGGAGGGTGGGGACGGACGGAGGAGGAGGTGGAGAAGTTCGGCCAGAGAGGGAGGGAGGGGAGTTTGCAGTGACGATGTTGGTGAAGACTGTGTAGCGATGATCCGCCAAAATGTAACACACAGCCATTTTCGTTGGTGAGATGAAGGAACGAAGGAACATGCGTGTGGGTTTTGGTTTGGTGACTCGTTAGAGAGGGAAGAGAACAAATAGGTGGTTGTGCTGGTTATGGTTAGGCATGTGATGCCTTGGGCCTGGGCCTGGACCTGGACCTGGCGAGAAATAGAGAGAACGGACGACGTGGTCGGTGAATCGGTGGTGGTGTGAATGAAATATTTTACGCAGGAGGAAAGAGATGCGGTAAAAATGGCTAGTGATAAGATAGTATTGATCACTCATCTTTATTAGATATTGATATGTGGTATGTAAATACATTAGTAATATAAGTTAGTAGAGTAATATAGAGACTTTTAAAAAAAAAATATTAAGGCATAATCTTATAAGATGCTTTTTTAAAAGTTTCTTCACTACTCTACTAATTTATATTATTAATATATACACACATTATGTATCAATATTTAATAGGAATTACCGTCAAGTATTCAATACTACCTGATTATTTCCAAGAGATGTGAGAGGGCAATTTTGATTTTTTGATTTTTCGATTTATATTTGAATTTCATTTAAAATATGTTCCACAACAAAGTAAACTGAGAGGCAAATAGGTAAAATGCTAATTTTTGTTAACCGCGTAACAAGTTTGATAGGGAAGGTTAATGTTATTTTAAAAATTTGAAGGGTAATTTATGTAATTGTTAGAAATCTCAAGAAAGCGTAGTGTAATTTATCCCAAAAATCCTTTTATTTAAAGAAGTTTATTTTATTTAATAAATATTAAATTAGGGTTATTTTTTTAATATTTACAAAATACTAGTTAGGCATTATTAGCATTGACATCTTTAAAAAAAAGCGTTAATGCTAATGACTCTTTTAACTTTTATTTTCTGTAACAAGAATTGTATTTTTGAAAATAAAATAAATTTCAAAAAATAAATTAAAACATTGAGACTTCTCAATTTTAAATATAAAGTGTCACTGCTAAGAGTTCTAGCGGTTGGAAAACGTCCTTGGAAGCAGAAGTTGAGAGAACCAATAAAAAATTTAACTAACTGCGAGAGTGAGCTCGTTGCTGGTTTACGTGTGGAACACTAAAAGTGTCAATACTATTGACGTTTAAATACTATTAACGGTTTTTAACTAAATAAGAAAGATGTCAACACTATTGACGCTTTTAATTAAAATGTTATTATTATTGACGTTTTACTTTTATCATTTTAATTTTTGAATTTCATTTTTCATTTCTCAAATACAATTCTTATTACAAAAATATAAAATGAAAAGTGTCAATGACATTGACGATTTTATTAAAAGCATTATTGTTAACGATGCCTAATCAGTATTTTATGAATGTTGACCCCAATTTAATATTTATTGAATAAAATAATATTATTGTGGTAAAAGTCTCCCAAAAAGAAAACAAAGAAAGTAATATGTGAGATGAGAAAAACCTCAACATTAATAAAAAGAACAAAAAAGCTAATAAATAAATAAAGTTCATCCAAACAAAGAAAGATCTCCAGTACAGTAAGCTTTGAATTTTTATCAAAAATGGTTTCCCACGTGAAGAAGGGGGTGAACATCAAAATTCACTCATCAGAACACCATAGCCTTCCAAAGTCATTAATGGTGGGGGAGTTTTCCAGACTGAGAATCCATAAACATAACATAACATGGCTGCAACCACTATCCACTCCTTTCCTCACCCTTTAACAAGCACTGTACAACATCTCAGAAGAAGCTCACTTCCCACATCAACCTCATTCCTATCTCTCCACCTTCCTCCTCATAAATGGGTTTTATCCACTAAACTCAAAATCAGTGCTTCCCGAATCACGCCATCCGAATCACAAAATTCATCTCTCTGGACTGTCTCCGAGATGGCAGATGCTGTAAATGGCAGAATCGTAAAATGGGGTCTTCCAGGAACCATCTCTACAGACACCAGAACTCTCGAACCCGGCCAATGGTTCCTCGCCATAACCGGCGAAAACTTCGATGCCCACGATTTTATAACCCCTAAGTTGTACGCCAAGGGCTGCGTCGGAGTGATCGGTAACCGGGCTTGCGAGAACTGGGACAAGGGTTTTGTTGAAGTCGAAGGTAATACCGTCATTTGCTTGGAGAAGATGGCTAATTATGCTAGGAAGAGGTTTCGTGGTTGCTTGTTAGGGTTGACAGGTAGTGTAGGTAAGACCACTACCAGGACTATGATTGCATTGGCTCTTGAGGAACTCGGCCCGGTTCACCAGAGTCATGGGAATTGGAACAATCGAATTGGAGTTGCTTTGTCTTTGATTGGGATTCCTAGGAGTGCAGAGATTGTGGTTTTGGAGCTGGGGATGAGTGGGAAAGGAGAGATTTTGCAACTCGCGAGGATGTGCAGGCCGTCAATAAGGGTGATTTTGAATGTGGGTGCGGCGCATTTGGAGAATTTTGGGAGTTTGGAAGAGGTTGCGATGGCGAAAGGGGAGATTCTAAGGGAAGCAAAGCCAGGGGATGTTTGTGTCTTGAATGCGGATGATCCTCTTGTCATGAGCCTTCCTGTCCCAGTTGGAATTAAGAAGGTGAGTGAGGCTTTGCAGTTCTATTATTGTTGTGGTATTTTTTCCCCCCTTGAATTTTGGCCCCATTATGTATCAATTATCATTCTGTTAGGTAGTTAGACATATGAAATTGTTTAAACTAAAACTTTTCAAATAAAAAATAGCTGTTTTGGGTCTGGCTATGGATTGATGAGTGGTTTATCTGAGGAGGTTCTACTAGTATCATCTGTTCACAAGTCAAGAAAAGTGCTTCAAACCTTAAATGACTCGTACTCTTGGGCAGTTGAAGTTACAGAGGTTGTGCATGTATGTGCATGCATTTATACACGTTGCGTGTATAAGCAAAATGTCTGTTCATGGAGTTATGCTTGAGGACCAATTCAGTTTCATTTCAATTTTGGATCCTGCCACACACCAATTCAATTTTGGAACAATTCAGTTCATGGTAATTTTGATGCATGATGTAATTATGTTTTTCAAATGACAATGCTTTCATATAATAATTGGGGAAAATTGCTTTAAGAGCGCACAACATTAGGTATAAATCTATACATACGCTATCGATATCAAAACGAATAAAAAGAAAAAGGAAAAGAAAACGAAAAAATACAGAATCTATCCAAACTGTAGAAGACATGGTCCTTTTGATATGAACAGGAAATAGGTATTTCTCAAACAGAAGGCAGAATCCACCAGATGATGCATGCATTTGTGTAGGTTGTTTGTCTTTTTAACATTACTCATACAGAGGTCAACAAGGCAGAAACTGATGGCCACCAGGGTTCTGGCGCCGTAGTGTGCATTATGCCTCTTCTGTTAGCCACATAATACCTTCATTTGGTGGAGGAAGTGCTTTAATTTTTGATATTGGATTACTATCAATTATGTAAAAGCACCTCCAACTCCAGATAGTCTTCTTTCCAAATTACTAATAAAAAAAGGGTCTCCTCCTTAATTTTTTTTTTTCATGTTCTTCCCTTTTTTTGCCAAAGCCCAAATTGTTAGCCAGATCATGAAGTATTTCTGTGGCTTTAGGTGCTTTTCGGTCGGAGAATGGATTGCGATGTTCGGTTGGTCTTGGCAGAAAGTACTGATGGAGGTCTTGGAGTTCGAGTTGTTTTAGAAAGTAATAAAGAAATGTAAGTTCGCCAAACAAAGTTATTTTCTCAATTTGTTGGACTGAAAATTAAATGCAAATTTCACTTTAATTTCGTCTCCTTTTAGGATAATATGTGCGAAAGGGTATGTTATTTTCCCGTGTCTTTTCTGAATGAACCTGTCCATATCCATATGATTGAGGAATGATTGCAATTTCTTTTTTGTTTATTATTTTAACGTTAACATATAAGCAATTCTTTACTTACCAAAAGAAATGTATAAGCAATTCTCGTTCATAATCCAGTTTGATTTTGTAGCTTGACAATGAGGTTTTGAGTCTGGTACTAACTGATATTTAAAGTAAAGGTGAAGCCTGCTGTGGAAATATCTTAGACACTGTGCAATTAAAATTATTGTTTAACTTAAATCTGTGAAGTTGAGATTTTGATCTTACTGACAGGTGAAGATTGAAAATTGAAATAACGCTCTTGGAATTCTGGTAACGGTGGTTTAAATGAGGATCAGTGTGCAATTTTCCAATATCAAGGTCTCTTAAGTGATTATTTTGGTAATAAAATCTAACAAATCCAAAGAGACAATCTGGAATTAAGTGATAAACATCTCAGTTTTATCTTCTATGGTTCAAGAATTACATGTTAGTACATTGATATTTTGAATAATCTTAAATTACAATTATTCCTATAACTGAATTTTGAAGTATAATTTCCTTAGTAGGACTCATTGCTCTTTTCTCTGGTGGTCATGGTCTGTCTATGCTCAATTTATTTCAACTTTGTGTGTGTATATATATATATGTATTTATGTCTTTTAATTTCTTATGAGTTTGGAAGTTGTGAAATTTTGTAATATCTTATAGTATAATATGTTTTGTGATATTGACAGTTTTCCTCAAAATGTTTATCTTGACTTTTCTTAATTTTCTGTAAGAAATATTTAAGTTATTCTTAACATATCTCTGTCTCTCTCTCAATTCCATGTTGGGGGCTCTTAGAGTGGAATTTGTGATCTCCAGTCCTGGTCTGCATCTGGCTATCAATGCATGTGCGGCAGCAGCTGTTGCGACTTTGTTGGGAGTTTCCCTTCCTCAAGTTGGGAAGTTGTTGTCAACATTTATTCCTGTTCAGATGAGATTAGAGCTTGAAGTTGCTAGAAGTGGAATCAAAGTGATTAATGATGTTTATAATGCAAATCCTGTTAGCACCAAAGCTGCTATCGACTTGCTGGAAGGCGTTAGTTGTAAAGGTAGAAAAGTTGCCATACTTGGGGACATGCTAGAACTTGGTCGAACAGAAATAAAGTCTCATGAGATGATGTTAAGATGTTGTTGTGATGCTGGTTTTGATCTAGTTGCCCTTGTTGGGAAGAGGTTTCTGACAGCAGCTGAGAATTTGGATTTAGTAAAAGAGATGTATATCTTACATGCCGATGATGCAGAAAGCCTTGTGCTTGAAATAGTTAAAAGGTTGAACCATAATGATGTTGTTTTGGTGAAGGGTAGTCGTGCAATGCAAATGGAGAAAGTCGTTGATGCTATTAAGGCCCTGCGTTTTTGCATTCCTTGTTACTAAATTTTAGTTGAAACTTTTACACAGGTACTCTTTCTCTCTCTCTCTCTCTCTCTCTCTCTCTCTCTCTGTGGCATATGATGAACAGGTGTCTGAGCAAGTTCATCTTAACTAGGTCTACTAGATATCAGTTGTTTAAGAATTCAAGTTTGAGTTTGCTTTTATGGAAGATCTGCCTTTTTCATTCTCCAGTCTTGGCAGTTAAGTGCTAGCAGTCAGAAACTTCAGCTTTATGGCTAAGGTTTTATGGTTTTTTTTTACATTTCTGGTTTCCAGTACGAGACATGAATACTTCATCTGATTTTGTACTGGAAACCCCATTTTGATTTTAAAGTTTTTGATGTCAAAAGTAATATCTTCAGTTTACCGTATATATAATTTGCATCTCTGCCTATCTAATACTGGTTTCAGTTCACTGTACTGACTCTGTGTCTCTGCTCATCTAATATTGGTTTCTTTAACACTGTAGGTGCATGCATACTTGGATTTAATGATATGTTGAGTCATCACTGTGGTAGTTTGTGCATCTAATATTTTCAACTTGGGTACAATGACAGTGAGGCAAAATAGAGATCACAAGAAAGGGGAAGGAAATGAAGGGAATTTGTATGGTTTTCTGCCCGCTGGTACATCAGTAAGCAGAGCTAGATGGGGACTCTGAACTGCTTTGGAAGAAGCAACAATGGTTTGGAAGGTGATCCTACACGACCTATGCTGCATCAAAGGAGAAAAAGGATGAGGCAACCCTTAGATGAATGTCAATTGTTGGACCTATGGTTCTGGTAAGGTTTTTGGCTTCTTTAACCTTCCACTGACTTTTATTTTCTTGCCACCAATCATATTGCATGGTATCACAATGTGGAGATGTGATGACTCCATTTAGCCAAAAGGTCATTTTAGGTGGATCTCTAAAATATTATGGCTTGTGGTGAAAGTACAACAGTGTCTTACATCTTCCGCTGATGTGTCATGTTGACATTAGCAAGTGGGCAAAATGGGCTGTATCCTTTAGAAGAATTGTACCTGGGTTATTTATTTAGAAGAACCCCGGTTCCAATGTTTGAATTTGTGATCTGTTAGTTTTCCTTGCACCAATTATGCAGTGCCAGAGGTTGTTCATTATGTGTAGTTGAGTTGGAGGAAGAGTTTCAAGACAACTACAGACAATGCACTTGCTCCTTATGTGTGGTATTTCATATTGCATTGCAAGTTTTCTTCTATATAGCTAAAGAAGCTTTGACCCTAAAGTTGCAGTGATGGAAACTATGGCTGTCAAAAATTTGTGTCAGGTTTAGGGCTTGATCTAATTTGATCAAAAGAAGGTGTATTTTTTTTTCTTTTTTGATAAGTAAAGATCATTTATTGAAAAGCAAAGCCTCTTGAAAGAAGGTTGAAGTGTTTGTCTATACAACTTATGATCTGGCAGACCGGGGCCATGGCCGACACCACAACACACCACACACACCCCCCCCCCCCCCCCCCCCCCCCCCCCCCCCCCCCCATTGGGTATTTAGGATACAACGTAGTGTATTGGCCCCCCAAAGTTCAAGAAATTTTACCTTAGCCTTTGAAAATTGTAGAAATTTTACCTTCGTTGCCCTCAACAAAAAATCCTGGATCCGCCATCGGGGCCCACGTACCTGTCATGGGACTCTTACAAATGAAATGTGTTGATTGATATTAGGAGTATTTAGATAATTTGTTTGTATTCTTATTTTATTGGAACTGTATTGGCTTTAGAGTTTGAAATCATAAGTTCTATTAGATAATTATGTAGGGTAGAAAGAATTTTAGAATGGTCTAGTGACTATCCTGCAAATAGGCTCTATTGCTCTCAAACAAATTTGGCCTCTAAAAGTTGAATAAATTCGGATTTAATTCAGAGATACAAAGAAAACGAAGGAAAAGGAAGTGAGAGAAATTGCAGGGAACCGACGAAAGAAATCACTTTCCCTTGTTTGAAATACAAATAAAAGTAGGAAGAAAAACAACTTTCTCTTGCTTTTCCTTCTCCCTTTCATCCTCTTCCCTTCTTAATTAGAAACCAAACAAGAAAAAGAAGGGAAAATTCCTTTCATTCCTCAAGTTCCAAACAGGCTATAAATTTTGATATTGATGTTTGTGGTGTGCTCATAAATCATAAGAATACTTTGGACTTTCTGGGAATGATTGCATCATGACTTTGGCATATGCTAAACTACCTAACTAAGCTGTTAATTACAAACATTGATTGCTAAAGGTGTAAATTTGACTTTTTTTTTTTTCATTTTAATATGGCAAGAAAAGACAAATGCAAGCTTTAGTTGTAACTTTTATCAGCATGCATAAAATACAATTGCATTCCTGATGCTATAAATTTAGCTGAAATGGATTAAAGAAATGACTATTTGGATACATTGTTTTGGTAGCACACGTTGCTCAGATATTCCACACAGTGATCTAATTTGTCATATGATGTTCTAATTCTTGTGCAAATCCAATATGAGTTGTTAGCATGGCATCTAAAATGGAAGAGTGACGTTAGGAATTTGATTCTTGTATAAGGATTAAGTGATTGGTAATATCAATGAGTCAATCTGGTGGATGTGTGCCCCATACTGGCCAGTTCACCACTACGGGGAAAAAAAATATAAAAAGTTGTTAACTTCCAATCACCCACCATTTGAGAGTCTTTTCATTTTTTTTTTTATTTTATATGACCCATTTGTTTCCACTTGTTTCTAAATTCATTTTGGTTTCACAGTTGCAATTGAGTTATATAACTTTTTGCCTGAAGAAGTTTGAATGGTTAGCTGAATAAAGTAACACTGTATTCTAATAATCAAGCTAGATTATATGACATCAATGACATCCTGCATCTTTCACCTTGCACCTTGATTGAGCTTAAAATTGAAAAATTTTCTTTTTGATGTTGGAGTGTATAAGATTGCAGTGGTGTGGTACCCTTGATATGGATGTGTGTGGTGTGTTTTTAAACCATATGATTTCAGGACCAAAAAAAAGAGTCAAAAAGGAGTTCTTAGCTTTTTCTATTACTGATTGTGTCATATATACGTATGAAACCTCTTAACTAACCCATTAATTATGTAAAATAACTACTAACAGTGTAAATTTGACTTATTTTTATTTTGATATGACCCAAAAAGACAGAAATACATGCATTAGATGTGACCTTGTAAGTATTTTACTGGTAAAAAGGTTGGTGAGCGAGTTTTCATCTCTCACATGCCCATTGGAATCATTTGACATGTGGACGCATTGGAAAAATAAATGAGAGGTTTTCTTTGGATATATTTTTGACAAACCAACATGTTATGCGAGGCTACAAATAGAGGTTGAAGGTGGCTTGTTATCATCAGATCATAAGCACTTCGTTAGAGTGTTTTGTTTCTTATTTTCTTGAGTGAGATTATTACAAAAATGGTTCATGGAATGCACAATTCCAAAAGGGCAATGAGTCCGAAAAATTGGTAACTATTTTCCTTTTTTCTTTATTTATTTGAACACTTGCGTCTATTTTATTTTAATTCTTATACAGTTTCATTTTGTTCTTTAATCTCTAGATTTGTTTGTCATGTGCTTTTGATTAATGGGTTGTGTTCATCTCTTGGGTGGTTGTTGTTGTTTTTTTTTTTTTTTTTTTTTTTTTTTCTTTTCTTTTTGGATCTTTAAGATTGATTATAGTACACGTGAAAGTGAAATGCCTGTGCTGTTTCTATTATTTTATGTTCTGGAAAATTTTCAATGCAACTACTGGTACACACATTTAGTTTTACAGTGGAAAATGCACCAAATGCATGGAAGTTAAAAATTAGAACGGAAGTGGTACATAACAAGGTGCTAACTTCCTAATGGATTGAATTAATTAATTTTTGTTATGTTTTGAGTCCCTCTTGATATTTTATGTTATCTTCTTTGTTTTTGAATGACAAAGTCCGTTTCTTTGTTTCTTTGGTTTCACGTTCATGTGTTGTGCACATAATTGAGATCTTTGATGAACTTTGTTTGATAGGTGGTGGTGGATTTCACAGTTTCTTATTATGAACCAAGTCTATTCAAGGGCTGCCGAATTCTGGCAGATATAGCCAGGAAAATGCCTGAAGTCATACTCCTCGAGTTGGATGTTGATGAATTGAAGGTAATCAGATATAAGGCTGTCAAGGTGGATGTTGGTGCTGCTGTTTGATCACGATAGGATTATTGTTATGAGTGGTTTGAAATTCCTGTCATAATCTGTAACCAGAAAACTAATCTTTTTTTAATTTTATTTTATAGTCTGTTGCTGAGGAATGGGCCGTGGAGGCAATGCCAACTTTTGTGTTCGTAAAAGGAGGAAAGATGGTGGACAAGGTTGTGGGTACGAAGGAAGATGAACTGCAGATGAAAATAGCTAAGCACAGTACTCATGTTGCAGTTGCTGATACTGTTTATGTTTATGGGGGATGTAAACCTTGGTGCCTTTTCTTAGTTGTGTTTAGGAACTGCTCTTTAGTTTTAATAGGTCTTCTGCCGTTTAATAAGGTTTGAATGCTTGTGAGGATAGTGATTTTGCGTTGCTTCATCTTGATGTTGATTAATGAAATCTTTTGAGGTTCTTATTTGAAGTCTTCTAGTATAATTCTTGCTGATGACAACTAATTGCAAAATATTTTTGGGCGCATTTGGATTAATGGGTTGGATTATATTTTGACAATTTTTTTTCTCATTTCGGTTAGAGCCTTTATTTTTTCAAAAAAAGATGTAGGAAGTATATAATGTCTTAATAGCATGTAAAGTTTTAAAAAATTTGAAGCCTTCAAAATATTTTTTTATTTGTACAATCGTTTTTGTTACTCTTTTTCTTATTATTTATTTTAAGTTTACTAGTGTAGTCGATTTTTGGCTTTTTTAACTAACAGATGTATTTTCTCATTTGGATTAGAGTCTTTTTCTCCAAAAAAGATTTAGAAACCATATAGAACCTTTAAATTTTTGGGGGTCTTCAAAATTTTTTTTTGTACATTTTATGTGTTTTTGTTAAATTATCATTTTTTTAAGTTTACTTGTATAGTTAATTGTTTGTCTTCTTTTCTAGCAGGAATTGTTTATTCTTGTCTACATTGGACCTTTTTCCAAAAAATATATATATATATATATATATAATTTATATAAGGCTTTTACTATATGAAAGATAAGGTTTTGAAAAATTTGAGGTCTCGAAAATTGGATGCTTAAAGGGAAGGCTTTGCCTGCTTTACCCGTCGACTACGATGGACGACACGAGGTTTGCAGTTGCAGACCTAGCCGGTCCTTCTTTACTTTTCTTCTTCCCTTTCCTTTCCCCTTCATGGCCTGATAACTGTCTCTCTACAACGCCTTGGCCCTCTCACGAGCTATGACTTCAATCCAGCTTTTTTTAATTGTTTTTTGGTATCTTGAAGTTGTGTTTTGATTCGCAACTTTAAATGAGATTGGGTTTGGTAAAGAAAATTAAAACAAGGTAAATTAAGTAAATAAATTTTTTTAGGAGTTGGGTTTAGTAAAAAAAACTCTCAATTAGAAAAATCAATATAAGAATACTTTCTAAATCAAAACTCATCTCCCTTAACCTAATGAAAACCCATATTGGGATCCTCTCTACACCATTGATTGAGGATTTTACACCTCAACTAAAGAAAAAATGAAGGGTTTCAAATGGGTTGACTTTTATTTAAAAATAAACGAGTTTGCGTTTATTATGAGACTCGAGTGGCAACACGTGGGCGGAGACAAGATCTTTGCAGGCTATGGTAGTGACAGGTTGGCTTTACAGTTTTGTGCTGTGATCCCACATTGCTTGGGAAAAGAGAAGGGAATTGCTATATATGTGGGCACTTATATCTCTTTCGTACAACGAGTTTTAAAGCCGCGAGGATCAAGACCCAAAGCGGACAATATTGTACCATAGGGATTGTGGGTCGTGATAGAATGGTATCAGAGCCAATCTTAACTGGAAGTGTAGAGATCTAGCCCAACGCTAGGACGCGTTGCCAATTAGGGGGGTTGATTGTGAGACTCGTGCAGCTACACGTGGGTGGGAATGAGATCCTAGCAGGTTACGGTAGTGCATACTGGCTCCAAGGTTATGTGTTGAGATCCTATATCACCTGGGGAAGGAGAGGAGTGTTGGCCCAAGTAGGCAACCCAAGAGGGGG